>LUCM01009224.1:145015-194361 GCA_008360955.1 Fasciolopsis buskii
ACGGGCTTCACAAAGAAGTATTACAGTAAGATCGACTTAATGAACTTCAGATACTATTCATATTACGTGCATTTTAGGGAAATTTATGGAAAAAGATGAATGATGTCTGTCATTCTTAATTTGCACGGGAAGGCTGATGACCAAGAAACCAAACGCACATACACCATTGACAAAGAAAAGCTTGCTATTCATGTGTAATCCATTCCGCCGTTTAACCTAATCCAATTTCACACTGATCAACTTTTGTTTTTCTGAACATCACGTGAATTAGAAATAAGTGGTAAGCTTCGGTCTGACGTCTACATACCAAATCCGATGATTTCCGCCAGAACAACGTTAGATTGTTCTGTGCAAACAAGCATAGTTGGTCGGATTTAGATGCTATTCCAGCTTCAAATGAATCGGTTGTAAGTTCGCTTGATGCCACCAGTTCAGTAGGTGGAGCAACGATCGATCGCTGGCCAACTAAGCAGGCATTTTTTAATATTGTCCACACTGATGTTTTTATTTGACTTAAGAATGAAAATGCACAAACTAAGGTGCTCCGAACTAATGATATACAGCCTCGGGAAGGGTGCTGTTTTAGTTAGCATTTAGTAAACCCTCAAGTCCACTTAGAAACACAGTCCGGGACGAATGTTCTCGGCGTCACAAATAACTGTTCTGAATCAATTATATATATATATATATATATATATATATATCAACATGACGTACACATAGAGCGCATCCAGCTTGTTATTTGTAAACCACGACATTACCCATAAACTTTATTCTTCTTATCGGTTTTCCTCGTTTCGACATTCATGTCTCATTCACTTATCCGTGATTAAAGATCACATTCAAGACCATAATACTACTTTGCAACCAGAAAACCCGTGTTGAAGTTAGACGTTATTCGCCGGGACAAATGTGCCGGCGTTCGGAACATTTGAACCAAACCGCCTCTAATGTTGTTTGACATATCGCTTCTTTTTAGGGAACCCGGTAGTCCTTTTACAGCAAGTAATTTTATTCTGAACGGGTCACATACTGACCTGTATTGTTTTGTTATGATTTCTTTCCATTAGTGAGTTCAGTTTTTCGCTCTTGCACTGGCTGGTATCACTGGACATTCAAGGAATACGAATTCGCCAGGGTTATCATACTGAATCAAACTTTCAAGGGTATCGAATTCTGAAGATGCTTACGCAACCATGTTCTAGAAACCGATTGTCGCGGTCGCTAACTCTGGCACCCTTAGCCTGTCGTCTTGATCCTAGTTCAATCCCATCTCGCCTAATCAACCGTGAACCATCAAGTGGTTTCTGGCCCCTTAGCACGATGACTTCGTTTATTTGTCATAATCCAAACAAGATAAAATTCTTTGATCGATTGCTCTCCGGCTGAGGGGTTCATTGTCTATTCTTTGGTCCTAATAAGGAATGCCGCCTGCACTCCCCCTGAGCGTGTCATAGAATCAGACCACTTTCAATCATTCCGCAGATTAGAGTGCCTCACTGACTCAGTGATTGTCCCCAACGGGCACTCGGTTCGATTCCAAGCCCGTGTTGTTCAGCTGACGCTTATGGACCCAAATGACTAGTGTCCAACACACACTTGCCGCCTTTTTTAAGTGTGACATTTTCCGTCTCTTGGCCACGGTACCTAAGGGTCACCAGTTCCTTGAGCCCTTATGCCATACCAAGAGTGTCGCTTTTTTCGATTTATTGATTTTTAGCATCGCATTTCCCGTCGGTTAGTACTTAATTGACTCCAAATACGTGAATAGTCGGAACTAATACTAAAATTCGGTTTTAGAGGGACAAAGTTGGAGCAGGGCTTTAAATGCGCTCCACTTTGCTAAACTTTAACTTGACTGTGCCAGACAGTAGTAGTTTTGGTAGTGATATTTCCGCGTGACAATATACTGAGTACCAAATTTATAACCCCCGCGGGGTGGGAGCACAAGTTTTCTGATCTGATTTCCGAAATTAGAATACCACAATAGCCATATTGTATGGAGTGACCAGTGAGGCAATGACAAACCGGAACAGATGGAAAAATGCGTTTCACATTGGAGTTGGTACAAAAAACGTATCCATAGATGCATGCAAATAAAATGCCACAACAAATATTACGGACAGTGGACTATTGATAGAAGTGCATTTACCTAAGCGAAGTAAAATCCAACGCTTTAGCTCTGAAATCTCTTCACATTCTCACTACTTAAGTCTCGTGGATTTTTTTTCCCAAAAGTGATGCTGGCATTTTGCCAATGTGAGATATTCAAGACCATTTTTAGCTAAACAAGAGGAATACCGATTTTGATAGTTCGGTAGGCAACGCGGAATCAACTAGCCCCGACGTTTCCAATTGCGTTTACATCAATACGAAGAACGGATCTTGGGAGAATCTATATTCCACGAACTAATTAACTGGACCGTTTTATGTACGATGCTGGCACTGCTTCGTTGTCGTGCACAAACGATGCCATTTTACTTATTTTGTTGTGATGACGGACAAAAGTGAACTTTCAAATGATTTTACAACCCAAGGTCTCTAGCTGACTCAAACCTGTTGTGGAACTGTTTGTTGAAGACGATTTTTTCTGTTCACTTGTCAACTATTTATCTGGTCTGCGCAGACAGAACACATTCTCGTCTGGATCAAGTTGATCGATGTTGGATTCGAAATCCATACAAAAACTACCTGTCTCACCTAGCACTGAAGTAGAGAGGTGCTTATTGTGCAGATCTTGTTGAAATTACCAGTCCAATCTTCATTTTCATTTATCTGGGACTGTTTCGTTCTGTTAAATGCGAATCGAATATTAAGGCACTAATTTATCCACTCGAACAGTTCCGGAATTCATAGCTTGCTCGGGTAACAGTGAGCAGTCGTAATTTATTGTTCCCCGTGAGTGTGGCAACGTGTTGTTTGGCCGTAAGCCACTGCTCGAATACAAACATTTTTCAACGAATGTGAGCTGATTAAAACGAACGCCGGATCACGGGTGGTCACCTGATCAATCTTATGAAATCACCATAAATTGTTAAAAACCAACTCATAGACAGTGAAAATAGCTATTTTGTCCATCACTAAACTGCCCCCCAAACAACTTTCTTGAACGCAGTCGCAGAAATATTGTTGATCAGATGTCCGTGTTCAAAATCCCGGTACACTTTCATGAACCAGAGGCCACCATCTTCTCCTTTAGATCACATTTGTTTCAACACTAACCTGGGTACTATAATCACGATTGGTGGTGAAATGTTTTCGACCTAAACGCCTAGTGGAGCGGCCAGCAGGTTACGAAAACCGCTAAGTTGATCAAAAGCTATTGAGAATTCGCAATTGTTTTGCGCGCATTTCCTATTCGAGAACATCTAAGGTTTCCCAGGACCAAAAATGAACTTCACTAGCCTTGGATTGATAAATTTAGACGTGAACTATAGAATGGCCGCAGAATGTTTACGTGCAGTCCAGGCTTCAGAAATACGATCGTGTCTTATGACACGAACAAGGTAAAATGCGTGCATGACTGGGTAAACCGTCGGTCACAAGCCAATTGGTCTGCATCCAATCGAAGAATAGCGGTGACAGTGGTTGTCCATTTGTGCGGTTATCCGTGGATTGCGATACTATCCTCTTTCGTAGTCCACACAATCATTTGGCCCAACCAAGTCCGGGCAGGCTCACACCTGGTGCGTGGTGTTGGGTGTGGTCAGAGGTGGTGACCAGTTCAAATCCATGCATTTCCCCGGTTTGATGTCTGGACTGGGATCATCAGAATTTCCCTACACAGCTCACCACAATAATATGTGGTCTGCATGATCGATTTGCAATCATCGTCTGGTTTGTGAGTCATCACTAGCTACGGTACCCTGTAGCAATAATCAACACGGTCTTTTATCCGCCATCACCGTCCCCGTCGCGGTCGCCCCCGCACCCGAACTCCAACTTACGCGTGTGCGAAAAATGCCAATAAACATGGCCAGTTCAGTTCAAGGATGGGTGGAACCGCCTTTGTGAATAAAAATGTGAAATAGCTGAACTTGAGGTAGTTTGTCAAGATCAAACGAATCTGCTAAGGGAAACTGACTCTCGTCCGCCTTTGGTGACCCAGCGGAAATGCAAAATAAAAGTGGCTTGGTGCAGTACGATGAATCTCGGTCTGTGTGACATCATTCTGACTACCCTATTTCTCCGCAGAGGACAACAAAGAAGCACTTAAACAATGCCCGATAAAGGTGATTGACTAAATCTGGACCTTGAAGTCGTTTTGTTCTCGGTACTCACGTGTGTGCTTCGTTTCTTTTACCTCCATGATCTCTTCTCCCAATAAAACTGTCGTTTCTATCATGTTTTGAAGCTAAATAAGAAAACATGAACTTCATTCCCTAGAAACCGTATGCTCCCGAAGTTGTTGGCTAATAAGTTAGAAGCCAATTGACCGCGGTAATTCTATAATTATCGAAGCGAGGCGAAGCGAAGCGGTTTCACATCTCTTCTTCCGTTCTTTTTGCAAGATCACTGTCGCAACATAAACAGACGGTAGAAATTTGCTAGGTACTGGAATCAGCTTAGTAGTCCATCGTAGAATGCGGTTTAGGTCTCGCAATTGGATTAAGCTGCTCCAGTTTGTTCGTTACTTGGTGGCAACTTACAGAGCAATAACAACACCAGTGAATGAGTATTAAATGAACAAATAACAAGCAGTAAACAGCAAGATCAAATAAAGATTTTAGACCTAAAATATTCTAATCCGAGGGACTTAATCATGACACAACGTCTTCCATTACATGACCAGCCGATCTCGAGTACTGTGATACCGAATCTTACTCGCTCTACTCAGCTCGATCTGTCAATCTGACAAGTTTTCCCATATCATGAACTGCAAAACTCAACCAATCTTCAGCCAGTGCCTGTTTGGAGAGGAGCCTCTACTGAATGAATGTGTCAATGGATACGGGTGACACAAACCGCGAATATTATGGCATGCTGGGGATGATTCCATATTCCAAATATTCAGCACCGAAATTTTGTACTCTATACCTAACCTCAACGATACCATTGAATTCGTTTCGCGATGTTCAAAGGAAGCCGGTAATCAACAGCCGTTAGTTTGTGTATCCTCTGTCGCCGACGCCAATATATCCGGGCCTTGTGGCAGAACTAATCTGAGTCTCGATCTAACCGGTGAAGCGTACGTGCAACTGTCGATCCGTTGGCGCCACGGATCCCTCGGACTGATGGAACCTGATCAAGTTTTGTTTACACGTGGTACCAATTTATTCGACATACAACTATCTGTTGAGATGTTGCTATTCGAGTATGAAGTCTTATCGCTCGATGCGATTGTTGATGGAACAGGGTTAGGTCTTGTGTTAACGTATTTTTTACAGTCACATTTTATTCACTCAAATCACATTTTGCATCCAAAAGTTTCCAATTCCCTGTATGAGGTTTTACAAACATATGTGCTAGTTACTTGAGTTTCCGCTTAGAAGCTTGAAGTTGTTTGGATATTCAGAGTTAAGCAGCATATCTCCGAACGAACATCTCCTCTTCTTAACGTAATCCTAGAAATATACAAGCCCGGAAAATCAGTCCCACTATCATCCTACGGAAATCCGGCTACCTCAGTCATCGTCTTCAGTGTCATGTGACCTTGACTGATAATACAATGTTTACCAGTTTTAACACCAATCTTGGCTAACAGAACCTCAAGGATATGTTGAATTAATAATTCTCAGAAGTACGTAGTTACAGATCCAGGGTCGAGGGAAGCTGCCAGATTTGACCTTGGAATTACCACGTGACATGCACATAAAGAAACTGTCCTCCAGTATTACAGTTCCACTTATTCCAATATAGGCTCTGAAAATCTAGCTAAAGAGTTTTTCAATTTCAAGATGTCGATTATCAGTCATCTATTTTGTCGTAGCCAGCCTATTTAACCATTGAATAGAACGGACAAAGAACACGAATCATGAGATGTATACATTCCCCTGAATCGTTTCAACTGCAAATTTTCAAGTATTTA
Organism: Fasciolopsis buskii; assembly: GCA_008360955.1. NCBI lineage: Eukaryota > Metazoa > Platyhelminthes > Trematoda > Plagiorchiida > Fasciolidae > Fasciolopsis > Fasciolopsis buskii. Next base: position 151,044 of record LUCM01009224.1, read on the forward strand.
TATTGAGCAAGATGATTTACCGGAAATAAGGTGAAAATTCATAATCGAAAAAGATACTGCAAAGGTGATACAGGTGAGGAGCAGTCGAGTAAGATTCAGTGTGTTGACTTTGCTTTAAAAACAGGAAAATTGCGTGTCGTTGGAAAGGAAAAAAATATGAAGAATGGCCAAAAGCTTTGGAATCGAGAAACTCAAAAAATACTAAAGTAAGGAAGTTTGAGATCTAACGGGCGAGGTTGCCCAGAATGGAAAAGGACGGTTGACCGCCAGCATAGGAGAAAAAAGAGAGAGGAACCTGGAGGAAGAGAACAGCCGAAGGAAACTCTAAAGAACAGACGTCAAAATAGTAACCATGAGACAGAGACAGTGAAATAAGTGCCCGGCTATCGCTAAATGATTACGAATTGGAGATCAGAGAGATTAGTGGTCGACAGAACGGCCCTTTATTTAGCCCAACCAAGGAGAGAAAGGGTAGTAGACGAAGCTCTGCCTCATAGTGATTGTAGTGTTCGAAATTCGGGCGGATTTTTGTGATTTGTACAAAAGAAGATGGGTGAGTGTAAAATATCGTGAGGGTCGGAATGTGAAATAAATTTTGCCCTCAGTGGAATCCGGGACAGTCGAGTCAAAATTCCACCTAGGAGAATAAAGGAGGCGTTCGCGTGAAACAAGAGGAGAGACATTCAAGCATTGAAACAGACAGTTGGCAGAGTCCCAAGCAAAGATTCTTCTCAGGTAGAAAACAAGTGGTGCGTTGAGAATAGCACAACAGAGATCAATGTTGGTGGTAGCTTGGCGAGCAGTAGAGTAGGTAGGGGATTAACAGAGACTGGAATCGTCAACAAAACTGTGAAGTGGAGTGGAGACTGATGCTAGAAGATTATCAGTATGCAGAAAAATCAAAGGAGAGGAAGTTTAGAACCTTAGGAAATAACAGTATTTGCAGGAAGTGGCTGAGATGGAACTCCATGGACTCATATATGGAGGTGGTTCGTTAGATGGGGAAACAAAATCAATGATGTGACAGCCGGATGAAATCAGCACGGAGACAATTTCGACAGCATACTTTCTTGGCAAACTCTGGTTCTCTGCAAGTTACCGCTGACCTCAGTCTTATTATCTCACCATCTGATTTTTTCGCTACACTTTTACACTTTGTAGGGTTTAAAGTCTCTTGATCGTGTTACATCTGTCCTTGGCATGGAAAGCCTCCATGACATTTTTGGTTCCACTGACCGCGTCATCTTTCCTAAATATCGGCCTCTGGCACTTGGCCAGGTTCATTGGAAGGCCCCATTAACGTGGCCATGCTTTGGCTGCCTCACTGTTCCCTACCATGCCCATACCTATCACTTGGCATGTTTGCTGGGGTTGTGGTGTATCCTCTAGCATTTACGCTAAACGTTCTTTCCCTGAAGACTAAGTTACCCAAGTACTGGGACTTCCTGTAATTCCTAGTGATTTCATTTTGCACTCCAAATGTCTGTGTTTTACGTGAGTCGAAAGCTCCACTGAAGTCCATGTAGCAAAGCTCGAACTGCTGACCGTCGTCTAGTCGTTTTGTCACCTCATCTGGGAAAAACAAAAAGGTTCGTTTGACAAAATTTTCCTACCATGAATCTGTTCTGCACGACTGAGGTGGCATCGCAGTTTTCTAGGTGTTCATTAACCTGCCTTCTGATTATCCTCCTTCGACACCCAAGTTAGGCTCGCCGGTGCGTAATTTTGTGGCCTTTGTCTAGTTCCACCTTTATAAATATCCACTCCTGTCAATGCTTTCCACGTAGTAATTAGTTCAGCCAGGAACTGAACGATCCCATCAAGATAAGCAAATTCACATTAATTTAGTATCATCAATTCCTTCAAAACCTGTTTTTTTCTGTTGCAAATAATTGTGACTTTTCTGCGATCGGCGAAATACCCGCGTTTCCTTAGTTGGGCTTTATCTTGATCGGCCTTGCTAGGCTACGTTGAAACAAGTGCTCTTGTCGCAGTGTTAGTCTATAAAGCTTCACAAAATGCTGACAGTCGTGGGTTACGGTTTGGTGACATTGGTTGGAACGCTTGACAAGTGTCTGTTTGGTGACTGCAAGACATTAGGTGTTTCGCGATCGAAGTTCGTTTTATGTTTGGGCGAAGAATCAACCACTTGAACGCGTCCTGCTCTGTTCGTTGGCCGAGGCAACGGTCCGTTCCGTCAGCATAGCTGTCCATTTCTGTGCCTAATTGCAACGTCAGTTAGAACATTCCACTTGAGTGACGGAAGAGATGAAGGGAAATGCTTGTATCTTGCAATTTGTGTATTCTATCCATTCTATGTAACTGGATCGGGAAGACTGACTGTTTCAACTATCCAATCATTCATTTTAGTTGGGTTATTAACTTTTATTTGCCTTATAGAGTAATGTGTGGTCCAGATATTCGACTTCGAAAATTCTCTGCTTCCCTGCTGCGACAGCAGCGCGTATTTCTTACGAAACTAGTCTTTCATGCACCAGTCATAAGTTCATGCAGAGTAGAATGAGTAACTTATGAATGTTTGCTAATGTTATGTAGCACTTGATATGAAACGAATATACAATAGATTGGAACGATGTATTGAATTCAGATGCTTCATTGGGATCAGCAACCCGTCATAGCCACAATTCAAACTCCTGAGTGTAGCTGGGTCATATTGGGCGATCTGTGGTTCAAGGTCAGTCAATTAAACCTGCAAAATCAAACACAACTCTGAAGTAACTTTCAAAATCAAAGCGGGTGATCAGCATACTATAGCGTTAGTTATCAAGATCGGTGGAGCCAATGTTGGGGATTGGTGCAGTGCCATTAGTTACGTGACACTTCACTCATAACAAACAAGCAAGGTGATTACAAACCCAACAGATTTGTCACATGTCTACAGCTATCGATCGTGCTACCAAAGAATTCAGCTTTCCATTGGCCCGAGACAGACAATGAAATGTACCGTAATGAGAAGACGATGCGAAGAAGTTAGTTTTGAGGATCATACTGAATCATGTAAGCTGCGCTGTTCGAACCACTCCGAGATGAGAATCATCTTCTGACTGGTGGAGCACTCTCCGTTCGTTTTTGCCATCTGCTTACAGCCCTAACATTCATCCTTCCGGGTCTCCTCTCATCTGTATTGTTTCAGGATTGCCCCATGACGGTCGGAACTGCAGATAAAAGACAGAAAGCTTTTGATAGGCTCATTAAGCGTTGTCTTTAACAGTTTCAACTGATTAGATTGCACTACTGATTAGGTTATTTCTTGCACCCGCTGAAGTATCATTACTTAGGACCGTTATTGTACAATGAACTAGTCGACTGATAAAAATCGAAACAAGAGCATCGACTTACCTCTGGAAAAGATTCTTCCAGATTTACTTAATACCATGAAAACTTGAGGTCCTGCCGTACTCACTTGAATGAAGGTGCGATTCATTTCATCCTTTAAGTTTAATGTTATAATAGCTAATTTTTAAACGGTTAATACTGAGTAAAATGAGACTTTACATGAATCGACTAAATTTGTGTACGGCTGAAAAAAAACGATTTGTCCGACTGAACTTCAAAGATACAGAAAAATTCTAACTGAAAACTGAACTTTGAAAGATCTATACTTAACAGAAATAATTGATTCCAACCATTTGTCGTTGGTATCAAACTGGCTCTTCTTTAACTAGACCAAAAGCATACATATTTAGTAAGATCAAAAATGTGATGAACAGGTTCACGATCGATTTTAGACAAGATGAGTTTAGCCAAATTTTCACTTTGTTTTCTTTCAAATTAGAAACCGAACGAGTAGTTGTCATGAAAATCTCAAAAACCTTCGTGTCCTTGTTACTTTGATTATCGGGTTTCAGTTTTCAACCAAGAAAAGTTATTGTCTGCTTTTGAGCATGTTAAATTCATACTGTGCTAATATGAATGGCACCAACCAGATGCATTTTCTCTCGGAATCGTGTATTTTGCGAGCAGTAGGATTCAGTGGAACATGTGCCAAAAAGATCCCAAATCAATATTTTTTTCATCCCTTTCTCGTATATGATCTGCATTCTATTGAATTTATTTTGTACTATTTTGGACAACTGCAAATCACGTCCATAAGTGCAAGATCCAATTAATCTTTGATCTCACAGGCGGGAAACTTTTAACGCCCATGGAAACAACGTCGTATGTGTTGTATCAAGGGATCACAAGAAACCGCAATATATTTCCTAGATACTTATATGTCAGCAATGTGGAAATTACGAGGAAATGCGTTGAATTAGTGCATCTGTTCACAACGGAATTGAATAGACGAACAAAAATAATTTTCATCTCTCGTTTGTGCTGTAGCCAATGCTGAAGGGTTACCGAGACGGCCTATTTCTCATGATATTAATAGTAGTGATACTAATCTATTTGGGAATGAATTAACGGTGATCTTTTGGGACCTTAGCTTCTTTATTTAACGACTTTTAAAAGGCTGTTCGAGATCAATTCATTCCTACACCGACCTTGTACTTGTTCTTCAAGGTCGCCTACTTTTAGTCCGGATAGATTAGAACGCTAGGACAGTTTGATGAGTTACACGGGTTCGTAACATTGACACTTGGTAAAGTGAACCTTTTCTAACTATTCTTACCCATTAGTAGTCACATGAAACCAAATCACGCTTTCACGTGACATTTTCTGACTTGTCACAGCGAATGGTACAGATAGATCAATTTTCCATCCCAATTAAATGGGTCAACAAACAGTGAGCTATTCGAAAGTATCTGATTTTGGGGTCTTGCGTATATGCACACTTGATCAATTCCAGTACCATCTTATCATGTTTGCAACCGGGCCCTTTTAAAGTGGACGTGAACGCTGAGACAAGCATTTCATGCTCAAGCTTTGCAATAGAAAAACGTGTATCACTGGGTCAGTATCCATTCCTCTAGTCGTGTGACTGTGAGCAGAACAACGTTGTTATGGTTACAAATTAAACAGGAACAGAAAACTACTGAGTGAGTTGCTACGGAAAGGCAATCGACGGTAGAAGAAAACCAGTTAAAGCCAAAAACGGTCATTGCCATTGAGTTGTTGATCGAACTATGCGATTTATGCTGGATTCTGTCGCACAAACATTCGAGAAATTTTTGAATTAGGACAAAATTTGGTCCCAGAAATGCTGAAAATTTGTACTTTTCGTAGCTCAGATTGCTGATTCTTGTGAGTTCGTCATTGCTGAGCTTGTCGTTTAGATCCCAAACGTTTCATCATCACTCGAGATAACACCGTCGGTGTGTGCTGACGAGTATACATTGCGAATTCATCGATTAGAACTTAACAAAATATTATGGTCTATTCGAGACCGTCTTTTACAATGAAGCTGAAAGAGAACCAGTGTTTCCACAGTTCATTTCGATGGATTTTCTACCCTTATGTACGGAGATATTAAATGACCGACTATCTGCCGTATCTTTGTTTCAATTCTGTATTCGGAATAGAATAGTTTTAATTCAGACACACGTTTGTCGTAGAATGTGCTCAGTCAGTCCGATTTCCCTCCAGCATTTTTATGTTTCGTCATAATCTTCAGTTACGTACAGCATTGACAGACACCTTTTATATGCGAACGCCTCAGGCCAGAAAATTTTCGATGATTTTCTCCTTTGATTAAACAAAACGCCCCAAATAGAAATCACGCACTGGAAGGCGAGAGCCGTAATTTTCCAAAATCACAATGAATTTGTTTCAAATCTGATTTTCTAGAACTATCAAATTCTGTACTCGTCTTCCAGGTGAATTGGAACTGTGATCATCAGCGGTTTCAGCGACCTCGAGAACCACTTTGGTACCACATAATAAGTGTGCCTTCTAGGGCCACTTTAGGTGGCGCTACTAGACGCTGGTGATCATCGGTGATATTCGCAACCGACTGGAGCATTGAGACACTTATGATCTTTTTCTGTTCCAGAGGCCGTGCTCTGTTTTTATCTAAATTGTTCTTCTTTCGCATTTTTGGGAATACGGTGAATTTCAGTGTAGCCTTAGATAAAATTTTACTTTGGCTTCAGAAAAATCTGATTACTGGCCATTTATTAGGTCCTTGAATCAGTTAGATGTTTAATCGATTCATAAATCCGTTTGGTTCTTAAGACAGCCGTTGAATTCACCCGAATCATCATCTTCCCTTCGTCGATCTCCTGCAATCCGCCGCTAAGAACCATGGGGTTCAGTTCTTTTTCTAACAAATGCAAAAAGACGTATCAGATGATTCTAGGTGCGGGATATTTGCCAAACACCAGACGGACACTTGATCAGCATTGGGCTGATTCACACGCCAACTACACTTGTCCAATTAGGAAGCAAAGAGATGCTGTCCACGCTTACATTGACTTAGACTTCCAAACGCATTCCCGTGACATGATACTATTCTCAAAATCCAGGTTAAAACAGTTTGGATGCGAATGTCCAGAAAACCCCAAAAAACCAATGCGATTTTACGTTTAGATGATCCCAAGGAGCTAGCAGATAAGTGTTATGAGGCCCTGAAAGTGACTGTTAGCCGTTCACAGTTTTCCTGTGACACTCCTTAGAATACACGGACACAATAATATATATATATATATATCACCAGAATCGAATCTGTAGCACCAGGAGTGTGTATGGAAGCTCTTCGTCGAACAGTCCACAGAAGAATCAACTGTGATTCGTTGATAATTCTTTGTCAGTCGGGCAAATTTTGTTTACGCATCCTGCTTATATATATATATATATATATATATATAATTTGTGGTCACTAGTTTTTGACTGGGATATCTGTGGCATTTATTTTATGATTGAACTAGCTGAAGCGACTGGCACACTCCGATTCAGTTGAACCTGGAAAGGGAATGTCATCAATGCATGCCGAAACATCCAAGTTTACTGGAGAAAGTGTATTTATGTAAAAATAAACTGGTTTAACCTGTTTCTTTGGTGGTTTGTCGAACAACCCGCTCTATCTGATTTCGATCTCCGCTCAGTTTATGGACAATCCGGTTCTCATCCAAACGATTCGCTCAGCGGATCCTTGTAATCATATCATGCACTCAGAAATGGATCATGAGAAGTTACATGAAACAAGTATAAGAAGATCTGATTCAGCAGATTTTAATGTTCGTTGGAGTACATTTTTTTAGGAAGGCGGCCGCGGCCAATAGTGGGGTGCCATGTGGGGAAGTTGACCGGTGGTGGGAGGATTCGAACCCGCGACCTTCAAGTCTAAACGTCACAACCTTATCCGATTGGCCACCGCCGGTTGTTCGTAGTTTTGAAAAAAACCGGTAGAAATATTGATAGATAGACGCTGGTGACGAATAGCTAAAGTCTCTAGGGGAATCTAACGGATGCTTGGCGGATACCTCTGTTGTTAATCGCCCTCAAAGCATCGTTTTCTATCGTGCCTCAGCCTAGTGACCGCGTGGATTTATCCTACAAACGGTAGCTAAGGCGTCTAAGGAGCATGCTGGGTTCGTATCATCCCAAACCCAGTACATTTTGGCTATAATGGCTTAATATAATTGAGATCAAATACAACTAGAATGAGAAATGATGAAAAGGGTTAGGAAAAATACGAAAAAGAATAGAAATGTTCCTTTCGGTATTTGAACAATCAGTAATAATCCATTTACTAAACCTCACCGACTTATCGTCAACAGAGCTCGGCTGAATAACTACCGGAACTTGAGGGGAACGAAGACGTTCAAAATCGTTGTTTTTTCTTTTTGGCCATGCACAATCAAGTTTTATGTCACAATTCAGGTGTCAAAACCGCAGATTTGAGGGGTGGGGTGCGGATGGGGGGTGGTAATGACATCACTTGACGTGATGCGAATTCATCATAGATTGAGGCAAGAGATTCTAGATAAACCACACCGGAAAACTAATCCACTTCAGCTGATGAGTGAGTCGTTTTAATACTTAGATCACCTATGTCAACGGGAAATGACAAATCTGGGTGAAAGTCTGCTGGTTTGACCGAGGTGAGCCAAATTTCTTACTAGGCCTATAAACTCAAACTGACCCAAACTGACTCAAAATCTTTGGGCATATCACTGGTTAAGACAATTTAAAGGAAGTTGACTGGCGTTGAGAGGAATCGAACTTCCAACTCCCCGGTTGTCGTCGCCTAACTGCTGCTGTCGGTTGTCAGCAAATCCTTTAACAAAGAAGAAGTGTTTGCAACTTGTTCTGATGATACCATACTGCAAATCGATTTTAATGAGACGTATTTTCAGTCACGAATTTCTGGAGAACTTCTCAGAACTGCTGAATAGGAGTGCGTATTTTATTCCATTCACCAGTCTTGAATGAATCTTTACAGCGTTTCTTTTCTGTTGGTTATACTAACTATCTACGTGTTCTAGTACCACTATGTGCACTTAAATGAATAGTTGCAATAATAATAAAGTACTCGAGGAAAACAGTAATGAGTTAAGGGACAGAAGATTGTGTGCTTGTACATGTGTGTCAGATTTAGTCCAGTCGACTTACGCTTAAGGGAGAGTCGTTTGGTTTCGTTTAATCTACAACACTTGTATGTGTATGTTACAGTATCAATGACATTATACAGGTTGATAATTTGATTGTAAAACTGCCTTGGGAAAGGTTACCCACAGTAACCGTGGGCAAGCTACATTTGCCAACAATGCCGTGGTAGTGAAGTTACAACCCTCACAAGTAAAACAAATGATGCATCAATTTTGTGACCTTAAAATTCACCGCCGAGGATTGCCACTTATTAGCCATGTATCTTCCATACCACCAAACAAATTTTCCATTAAACTGTATGGTCAGCATTTATCCACTTGTGGAAAGTTTACTTAGTTCCCGCTTATACCCTACTCAGTCATTTGTCAAAATGGCTCTCTCATATTTGCATGAGATCCTCTTTTCTCTCCCTACCCTCCAAACTCAATAACTGCAGGGACTCTAACGTCCCTCAATGGGCATTCTAAAACGGTGGGACCGTGTTCCAGCCGTTTCCTGAGCAACTTATCAAAAATGCTTAAATGCTTTATTTAAATAGTCTTTTCCCGCTATCGTTTTTTGCAAGTTGATTAGTGTAACTGCGTCTTTTCCTTGTTGATTTTGACTGAAACGCTAATATTTATCCGTGGCCCCCAATGCGGAGTTATGGGGCACCAAGCCCCGTGGTCAAGTGTAGACAGTGTCTCAAACCGAATCGTCACTTATTCTAGTCCTCGCACCACAGCACAAATTGCTCAGTTGGCTGCCCCAATTCGGTCGCGATCCTCACCTCGGGAAAATGCAGTTTGTAATTTCATTATTAGAGGAACTAAGATGTACAAGATAAGATTTCTGAAAAAGGTTAGTTGTACCACTTTCTGAATACTATTCGAAGACTAGTGGGAGGCAAGTGGTGTATGTTGTAGTGATAACTGATAAGAGCAGCTCATATAGTATTAAATACAAAGATGTTTTGTTTTCTGTAAGCAACATGAAAGACTGTGAAGTGCGACATTTAGTTTGCTTAGCTTCGTTTCAAGTGGATCACATAATCGTGCGAATATTGGTATCTTACATGGAACAAAAAAATGAAGGATTGTATGGCAGATGAGACTGATTACATATATATGTATAATGTATTATAAGGTGAATAATTGAAAGTTTGCAACAATTGTTTCTATGCGCACAAAGAAGAAATCTCCGACTTGGTCACTAGGTCCCAGATGGACGGTTAAACATGAAGTCAACTAGGACAGATTATCCTGGAGATTGGTTAAAATGCGATGCTCTGTAGCACGTCTCACTCGATTCATCATCAGAGCTCGCACAGTGAAATTTGACTAAGTCTTTGGGTACAGAAATCGATACATGATTTATCACCACTGAATGAATCAAATTCGTCTAACAATAAGTGTGCCGAAATTCTTCACTCGAAAGTTTCACGCAAGACTGACTATACAATTTTCCGAAATGAACAACAGACTGAGCGAAGGCTAATCAAGTGTTTATTTGCCATGGGTAGCCGAATGGTTAAATGGATAGAATCGAATCCAAATTAGAATCACGACGTACAAATTCAACCTAACACGGTTAGCGTAAATTTGTACTATGGGCTGAATTCAATTTTCGCTTCTCGGTTGGACGAAACTGATCACCAGATAGATCAAGGGAACGAATTCTCATTCTCATCAAAAATATCAAGACACGTTAGCCAAGGATAATAAAGGCGTTCACAATAGCTGGTATGAAAACTTGTCTTATATTTATACAGTCTCATGAAACTTACACCTAGTTTGTCTTAGTTTTAGTCCACCGTGACCAACCAACCAAACACGCAAACACAAGCATGGACATAAGGTTACGAATTCCACAAATCTCATAAATTTCCTCTTCCGTATCCTAGTGTTTCTCCGGACGTCACCTGCATGCTGCAAAGACAGTCCTCTGATATGGATGCTCCATGAACTCATTGTGTGTGATTTGTGGTTTTCAGTTCTCGAAAATACGTGCCGTTTGTTACAAGTGTGAAGTACTCGACTAACTGGGTTCCACCCATTGTTTGTCATTATTATTCCGGATCCACCAGAATCCCGGTAATTGGAATATAGATACTGAAATCGGTCTGATTAACTCACGTTACATTCAACGACTCGATAAACCCGTTTCATGGGGACCATGGAGTATCGTCGCGTGCTTCGTCCAATTCGACCAGAGATCTTGTCACCTCAATACAAGAACGGGTTTGGTGAGAGACAGCCAGATGATCGACCGTGGCCTCGCGGAGAAGTGATTCACGAAGGACGTGAGTGACAATTTATTTTATCTTTATTTATTTTCCACTTTATTTCCTTTATTAATGTAACAACAATGTGCGGCCAACAGAGGGATGCCAATTGCAGAAGTTGACCGGCGGTGGGTGGTTTCGAACTCGCGACCTACAGGTCGAGACATCACAACGTTGATCGCCAGACCACCGCCGGTAGGATAAGCGGATAGTTTTCACCAACTAGCCAACAATGAGAATATTTTACTATGAACCATATAAGAAGATCATTCCATTTTACTGATGCCACAAAATTTAGCCAACATAATTTATATATCAGTGTCAACGTACCCACCTGTTAAATGGTTCATTGTGCAGCATTCACACTGAGCTCACTTCAAAAAATCAACGTTGGCTTTGAACTGTTTCATCTAAAATTGTCAGTGATTACCATCGGTAGTCCACATTCACCGGGTTTTAACTGAGTTAACCATTTGACTATCAGGCTGATAGAGCTGGCACTAGACAACTACATTTTGTCCTGATAGGACCTCGGTTTATTACAATAGTCAATCGTCATCCCCGTAGGGACAAAATTCCATGTGGTGTCGGGCTCCTAAGTGAACCAAAATACAGACCGCATGTCAAAACCACTATACAGGATATCTACTAGTCGATCGGACTATCCAATGCATATTTAAGTCCAGTCTTATCTCTGTGTTCCCACAACCACTGATTTCGTATACAAAGCAGCTGACCCTTCGCCTCTGTTAAGCAATCTCTTATTGCTTTCCAGCTCAGACAGAATGCATTAATTTTCACGGGCTTTCCTTTAGTGACTAGCATTCGCCTTGCTTTTCTGGCTCCTCAACACTCTTTGATATGTTACTATCAAATAGGCCATATAAGGTTTGCATACGTTCTCTGGCCATGATAACAACATGCAGAACTTTCCAAATGGTGATTTAGTAACAGTTGACAATCGTTATTTTCATTGTTTCTTCCATATAATGTGATGACATTTCAAAACCCGTGTACACATTTTCCACTCTGCTGTGGTGTCTCTTTCATCGTAGAGAATTGGATGCTTCGTTACGATCATTGTTTTCTGCATACCAAAGCTTTGTTTGACAAAATTAATGAAAAGATTTGTGTAACTTTGAGACATTGCATGAGACAGAGTCCGATTACGACTTTTTCGAAAGCCAGGTCGACGAGTTGAAAAGTGGCTCATACGGGATTTACATAGGAAACTTTAAAATCGGCGGTCAAAGCAAGTCCACGTGATATTACTTGTATATGTGGAAACAAAAAAGACTGCTGGAAATAGATAATGAGGTACTTTTACGGTCCGATTAGATTTCGCCATCATCACGAGACGAACCGACGAAAATCACTTCACAACAACCGACTGGGCAAATAAATTTCATGAGACATGTTGTAGGTGACATTGCTACACTATGTACAGCTTAATCCCCTTTATCGCACGATTCGTCCAGTTTAGCAGATTGATAAAATTATGTGATGGGGCTTTTAGATAAGTTCAACGTCAGCTTTGCGTTTATTTTTACTAACCGACAGGTTTTTCCTCATGTTCAGTTATGTGTTGCTCAGTGGTTAATGTGGTCCCGTGCCGGATGCGAAAACAACAGGAAACAATTGCAAAAGTTACAAATTTTCGGACATTATGGCAAATTAGGGACCAAACGATTTCAAAGTCGTTTGGCTTCCGTGTCATGCGGTCCGCAGGCTATGCTTGAATGGAAGCTGCAACTTGGCTGATGTGATGCGCGACAAATTGCGCGTTTATTTCGCACATCTGGTCAGAACAACTGGAAGGTTGGTAGAATGAAGTGGGATAAGTTTCAGTTTTTCAAAACACTTCCATCTTGAAGCATTCGCTCTTCCATTTAGCAAAACTCGATCAAATTCAAAGCGTAAGCTGATTCGCTCTAATGTTCAACAAGACGCAACTTGCCTGATTCGTTTTGACCGTTTAAATTAATGAAAAATACCGGAAGTGATGATTACTTTCGTTGCGTATGCGGTATTAGCCAAATAGAAGCAAATAATGACAAAACCCATTTGGTTTGAGTGAATGTTTCAGGTCGGAGTCTTATTGGCTCAGTTTGCCAGAACATATCTGGCTGACGTACGGTAGAAAGTTCGATTTAGCATCCTTGTTACCGTGGTTTTCCATGGGACTGAGTTTTGCCAAACGAAATTGGAATTATTCTTAAAAGCAATCGCGAAAAGCCGTACATTCAAGCAGTACTCCGGCGATGGCCAAGCGGACAAGGTCGTGGCGTTTGGACGTGAAGCTCGCGGGTTCGAATCCTCCCACCGCCGGTCAACTTTCCCACTTGGCGGCCGTCTGCTGGCTGCGACGCCTTTCCTGAAAATTGGTGTACATTGTTGTTTCATTAACAAGGGAAGTAAAAGATAAAAAAAGTCAAAAAGCCCCTCACTTCCTCTGAAAGGATGAAAAACCCATGCCAAAATTCTTTAATGAAATCAGTATGAGATGAGTCCAATGCCTCCTCCTCCTTGAGGTGGCAACAGAATCGTCTTTTTGGTGTAATCAATAAGAAATTCACTTACAAAACTTGCGAGATGTGCTGGAATCTCGTCATCCGGTGAAGTCGATTTGCTCAATCGGACTCTAACTAGACTTGACGATTCCGTCTCGAAAAAGAGCTTGCACCGATTCCAAAAATTTGATCCTGATTATATGACCCGGTTTCGGTAGGGATTACATTTCTATCCATAGAAGACTTCCCAACCTGTCTGTTGTTAACTGGTCTCTAACTCATGGGAGAGGAGAAGGTAGTTGGATCGGTTTGCTTGAATCCAGCTGCCGTTAGTTCGCTCGATTTTGACAAGATTCAGTAGACCGAAAGTTAATGTGACGATATGGGGATAGAGTGCGAAAGGAGTATACATTGCAAATCTTATAAAGAGTGGATTCTTGAGTAATTTTTATAGTGACTAAAGAAAAATAATTGCTAATGCAGTTCTTCCAGGAAACAGAAAGGGCAAGAATGTAGAATATTCCATACTAGGCTACATTAATTAATGCAAATTGCTAGGTTCTGTACTAGGGGCTTGTTGATTTTTGTGAATCTATCACAATAAAGCATGTTTTTCAACTACTGGATATGTAGCCGCAATTTGTGTTACAACACGTGAGTGATACCATGACAACAAGCTGTATGCGTTCTTTCTGCGGACAAAAAAGAGAATCGGTTACCGTGTGTGTGTGTGTGTGTGAGTTTGTTGAAGTTAAGATGCAGATCAACGCGAACGGAAGGTGGAATGAATAGTACAACGGTGTAAGGAGTGTATCAAATGACATTTGATTGTAAAACTTGCCTTGAGAATGACTAGCCACGGTAGTCGAAGCGTTGACGCATTACATCTACCAACAACGCTGTTATTAACATTATATCATTCACAACTAATAGTACGACGGATTTGAGCAGAATTTCACCTGGAGCGGTTATAGAAACGACAAGGACAACAACGACGATAGGAACTACAATGACGGTTTTTGTACTGCTTTGTACATAATTGCCCAAAATTCTAATTCCTCGGTTGAAATTGAAGAGAACACTCGCTTATTCGATGTGGATTCTAGTAACACTTGTAAATATTCCATATTGTAGTTTGTTATTGTGAAACTACTAGGAACCACCGTTTGTCTAACCTATCGGGATCCTATTCGCACAGGTCGGAGATGTGACCCGTCTTTCGTGGGCATATTTTTGCATACGTGCTGCGAAACATGCTATTCAGTGGACAATTTTTGGGCGTACTACATTTGCCAGGTGTTGTGACAGGGGAACACGATTTTGCCTAGTCCTGATCATTATAGACATAAACGCGACTAGTTTTGATGTTGACTGATAGAGAAAATATCGCCTAGATATGCCGACCTGGACCGATTATGTTGTCTGAAATACAAACTTGCTCGCGATCTAATTTGGTGGCAACGTTCTGTTTGATTTGAATAGAACGGAAAGAAGACAAACCGTGTCTTCCATTCAAATTGATCAAGGCGACTAATTGCTTCTAATTGCCCGGTTTAGATAAACCACGATACATTTTTCTCCAAGTTATGAAGCGCAACGGATTTTTTTCTTCAAATCGAATGTTACTCTTGTGAATGACGGTTATTTGTTAAAAGCCTCATGGAGTATAAAAGAATGAGCATGTTTTTCAAGGAAATAAATCGACTTGAGGATTTTGACCGAGGTTGGAGAGAAGGCCTGAGTTGAATTACTGATAATTGCCATTTTCTCGGTGAGCAAAAATCTACGATGAATTCATCAGATTCTTTAGATTCCTCGATGTCACAGAGAACGGGACATTAGCAAATCGAGGTGATTTACCGATAATTCCTCCCCCTGGCTTATTCGCGTATGCATGTTGGAAGGCTGGCCGGTCGATCAAAATACGAAAGTGATTAGTTCTGTCCCTTCACGACGAGTTTTCTCTCGGCATCGCTTTTTGCACTACTCCCTAAGGTATTTTCCCATCTTGAGACAATTTATAATAAAATATCGGAAAGTCTATCCATTTCTTTGGATGTTCGAACATTTTTCTTTATCGCCTTATTGTGTGTGTGTGTGTGTGTGTGTGACCAAATCAGCCAAAAAAGAAGTGGCTTATAAACGTTCGGCGAATTTTGTTTTATTTCAGTTTTCACAATTATTTGCACATGATTTAGAGGAATTTAATTAACTGACTCCTTTGAACGCAAAGTTCCAACTGTTTTTTGGGTTGTTTCATAATTTTTTCAAAAAGTTTCTTCCACATTCATAACATCAACCTCATCACGCTTGCCTCCGATGTGCTGCGTGTCTCCGTAGCTGCTCAAGATGTTTGACCAGTCATTGGTCGAATCGATCACCTTTTTAAATGAGAAGAGCGGGACCAGCCAGTCAGAAGAACTCACCATAAAAATATCAGAATAAATCAGTTCGCAGCAAATATTGCCCTTGATTGCCGGCCTGAGCTGGTCGTCCATAGTTTGTTGTCCCATTCCTGTAGTGAGACCAGCTACTGTCTAAGAAATTAAGTACTAAGAGTAGAAGAATAAATTTAGCCTCCATGGTTCTCCGATGCCTCTTGCCGTTGGAAATCTATTTGCACCAAGAAGGCAGGGGTCAGTGAGAACAAGTTTAGTAACTAATGAAACCCATTCTAATTTTCGGGCTACACAGTTCTTTAATTGATTCATTTTACGGATAGTTCTTAGGCCACCTAGCCTTCCCCTTTGATTGGACACAACCGGTTCCCAGTTTGCTCTTTCCCTCGTGGTAATTGATTTCTTGAAATATGCTTCGAACGTGAGGGACTTTCTTTTTGATAAATTGCCTCATCTAGTTTATGGCATCTTGTAACGGGTGGATGAGTGCTACAAATTTTGTAGCTTGAAAAATGACTATAGTTTCATTCACCCGTTGTATGCAAGAGCTATGCATTTTGTCTATGTTACCCAATACTTTATATGAAAATGCTTAAAGGGATATGTCGAAGATAAAGTTAGACATGTTCAACTTTTTCAGCAACTGCTTTTGTTCTTTTGACCTTATAATCCTGGACTTTAGCTCAAACTGTAGCTCTCTGATGAGCATTGCCATCCATACGGTGATCTGATGCGGTGACTGTTCTTGGCATTTTGAGCTGTCTTTTGGGCCACGAGTCGGTTCCGATTTAGTCGTTGTTTTCAATTTTGCCGTTTGCCAATCAGGTGTTATTTCCTTGTACTGTCGCAAATGATTTAATGGCAACCTTCATTACAACATAACTTTTTGAACTGAAGAAAGTTCCTTCTGGGCCGTACTTATTAAGTTCCACTTGCCAACACAAGGCATGAATTCAACACACCTCAATCTCTTCACTCCCAATTCCGTCCAGAACCTCCTCTCACGCCTGGACACATTCAGTATAAACCTCACTATGGCACACGACTTCGAAGTCCAGGATTTCAACCAGGTTTTCGAGGGCGCCAAAGGTCAAACTTCCAACGTATGCGTGGCCGTGGAAGAGGTATGCATTCCATGTGGCATGGCAGTATGCCATATGGATTACAAACCTGTGGTATGCGATACAGTACGGCCCATACAAACCTGGAAGACGGGTTCATAGATGATTCACTGATTTCTGATGTGAGCCAGTTTAGTTTACAAGGTGACATAGATTTGCACGATTCTGATTCTCCATCACCCCGAACGGGAGCCGGATCCAATTTGGCTCGACAAACGCGTATCTTGGCCAAAGACTGTGCATCAACTCCCTTTTTGGCACAAGGGAGTGGACCTACCCGACCGAAATCTGTTCAAACTAGAGTCGATCAGGGACGTGAAACAGCAATGAGTTCTAGCCTCAGCCCAGTGGCCACATCTGATGCTTCAAATCCGGTTGATCGACTGCGCGGTTTAGGCGGTCAGTCTGAAACCACCGAGTCCACCTCTTCATCAGAACCACAAGAACCATTGGATGTTTCCGATTTGGAGTTATCTAACAGTTCGTTGTCAGGTGAGAACAGATTTTGGGCTGCTTTTTCGCCATCGAATATCCCACGAAGTTTTACTTTAAGGTATGTCAAACTGGTTATGTTAATCTAACTAAGAGTAAACTCAGTTCGGCTCAGGATTTGTATAGCATCTGGTGCTTTGGTCAACTGTTCTAAAATTCCACTTTTATTTGGCTATTCTCTAAGAGAAAGATTCTGTTTATCTTTACCTAGCCCACAAAATTTTACTAATTCGAGTCCAGAAGCTAACTGTGGTCTGGTCACATTGTTTTATCTTTGTCACGTAATGCTCGGACGCATATCAGAACGACCGAAAACCACAGTGTGGACTGAGGGTCAGTTTTTGCTGTCTGCAACAACTGCGCCCAATTTAGTAAGCAAATGATTTATTTTGCGTAGGAAATTGGTCTGTGGAGCTTCGATTGTTTACTGCGCAACGCGGTGAATCTATCGATTCGCTTTCCGAAATGTTTTCATACTACCGTGCCGTTCCTTACTGCATTACCCACTATAAGAGGGTGTCATTTGACGAGAGTTCATGTCGCCAGTTAGTTGATATGGCAGGGAATTACTGTTACTTTCAATAAAGCAAGCTTTGTGGCAAGTCGTTTGCAAACACAGAATAGGCGAACGACGACGGATTGTGAAGATACACAAATTCATTCACCATAATTCTGGATACACTGTCAGAATCAATGGGTATAGCTTTTCTATTCAAACCAGAGTGTGTGTGATATGCAGCCTTTGCGTGGAAAGTTTCACCTTTACTTTAAGTGAGCTCTGAAAACTTCAACTTAAAGGCGGTTTTACTGAGAGATTTTTGGCCTAAATCTGCGGCAGCTCGCTTCTTTTTGCTCATTTCCCCGGTAAACCAGAACGAATTTATCAACGCTATCCGTTGTGCAGTGTGCGAGATGTTATCAAGTGCATCTCGTTCTTCCACTTTGGGATCTAGTGCAACTTTAACCTAGTAGACTCATCTGCGGAGTCAACACAAAATCCTTTCAGTTCGACTATTAGCAACAGCACTTCCGAAATGCTTATCAGCCGACTGAGAGTGCAAGGGCAAACGATGAGTTCAAACGTCGTAAGACTGAGTACTTCTATGTTACACACAGTTAAAGGGTCGTTGATTAAGCTTATTCGGATGGTCGAACTGAATCCATGGGAATCAGGAATCAGCAGCTTGGCCAAATACCAATCAATGGTAAAAAAGGCGTAACCAAATGCGATGCAAATAAGGTCAGCACACAAATCAATGCATTCATATTTCATAGATTCACTGTGTCCAAAGGAGGTCCACTTAAATTTTTTTCATTTTCAGTTAATTTGTGACACCAAATAAACCCACTTTTATTTTCCCACCATCTCTTTACAAATGGTTTCCACTGCTCTCGTGCAACTGTCAACAGCTTTACGACCCGCTGCGGATTTTTTCACACTCGCCTGGGGTAAGTTGCAATGTTGATTTGGTTCATTCATCAACTATTCAGACGTCCGTTTAAAAGGATTTTCAAAGCTCACCGTTACTACCAGAAGTCGTGCTCACAGAAAGCATGTAATAATTAATGTGGTAGTAGTAGTAGTAGTACTTAACTTGGGCCAACGTGTGGGCACACAAGTAAATAGTAACACAAGCAGAAATAGTCTGTGAGAACTCGCTTACAAATCAGACATGGACGGAACGAGCAATCAGCGGAATGAATCACTAGAAGAAGGGAATTAGTCGGATACCTACTGAGAGTTACCAAGGTCAAGACCAAAATAAACTGGACACTTAGGCACGTGTATGCTCATTTGCCAAACTCCACCTGTCTCCAAGTGTTCCCGTTAAATTGATCTGATCGTCAACGCGTGTATGCTCAGGTGTACATGGAACTCACTTGAATATATATATATATATTGCTCATTTTGAACCTATTGAGTGTGACTTGTATGCGGAGGCACACAAACAATATTTTCTACCGATATGAGATGGTGTAGGGAAATTGGCACGCAGCCAACACACGTAATGCAAGATTGGGCAAAGCAATCGTGGATAACTCGGAGCTCGTGGAGTAGTACACTAAAGTCCCTGAAATGCTGCGTTCATAGGGCAGGAAAAATCCGATGGTTTACAAAACTGCGGATTTTCAAAATTTCAGCTTTTCAATGCCGGTGTCGTGTATGTCACAACCTTCATGAGTGACATCAAAGTTTTGGCTTAATGAGATAGAAAGAGTATTATCACTTAATCTAATGACTGCCTTACTTGGGATATTATCTTACTGACCTAGGTGTTGCGTGACAAAATATTGAAATCCCGCAACTTTTTAGGGTGTATTTCCCCGGACTGACCACCAAGGATCATTCAACTTGGTGAAGAGCGCCGGGCATTCGATTTTGTCCTCGCACCTTAGTGGGAACACTCCAGTCGCGAGAAGGTAGCGCATAGGACTTCTTCGGCAGAGGCTGTGTAAGGCGCCCGATCATTCCGGAGCATTGTGAGTGGTATTCATGAAGAATAGCCGCTTTGGAGTCTGAGCCAACTATTCCCGATCAAAATGAGGTATCTAAAATTCTTCATATGATTAGCCTCTGTTAAACTGTGAAAGCAGGAACAAATCGTAAGTGGTGACACCTAATTTTGGTAGCGCAACGAAAATACGGTGTCAATAAAAGAGACGTCGCTTCCACAGAATAGCTGATAAACTTTACGAATCGACTTCGTGATCATTATTCGTTGGTATAATTAAAACTTTGCATTATGGTCGCTTTGGATACGTCTAAGCCACCTGCGATGGGCTTCGAGGAGCGACTGTTGCCAAAGCCCCGGTCTTTTGGTTTACAAACCGTGAGCCATGCAATGGTCAGGTGTCGTTCATTCGGAATCAAAGTTAGTATACCTGTCCGAAACCAGGTGATTGTCAGCACAACAGTCTGGAGCCCGGGGGCAACAGGAAACCTAAGAAGTTAGTGGGTCAGTCAGGTCCTACTGATCTGACTATCTTTATGAAAGGACTTTGGCCAGTTGGAGTATAACGATGAAGGAACCAAGTTCGTTGGTGGAAATCACTGCTGGACTAACAAGGGTCATGTTAACCCACTTCATATAAACGATGTATTTGATGCTAATAAACAAGAGAGTACACAGTCGGAACAGATGTTTTCGTAGAACTAGATGAACCGAAAACAACAGCTCGTAGTGGAAGTGCAGAAAATTTGCACTACACGAATATGATCCGTGAAGAGCCACCTGATTTGACAGTGCCATTATGTACATTCGTTTTTTTCGACACCATTCTCGTAGTAAATTTCACTTTTTAGTAGAGTCGATGATGCATTTAATGCAGCAAATCCATTTATTGGTACAACGGATTACATTTGTGGCTGATTCTTGAAAAGTTGAACACATGGTAATAGATCAGCTATTTTATAGCCGGAATATATGTAACGCTCGAACTAGGGATTGCTGGCCTATACTCTAGTGGTCTATACAAACAAGAAATCTCTAACTTACCCCTTCAGTAATTCACGTGTCCGTACATTGGTTGGGCATGTCTGTACTCCACGAAGTCGATTTTCGACTACGCATAATTCCAAATCCAGACGTAATGCGGCGAGGAGTGAGAATAGGGACCTATATTTGGAGTTAGTTACATGTTTTTCTGCCGAAAAACAGTCTAAGTATTTGGAGTGCGTGTTAGTATGTTAGCAGTTGGATAATCAGATCGTGGTGTTGGTACCAAAAGTTGGATATTAAATTGTATATTAAAGTACTAACGGCAAATGGACCATTATAAATAACTCAGACAGTCTTACTTACTTCTTCTTTTTAATCTCCGAACAGACATTACTACCTAACTTGGAGAGCCGATAACATGGGTGACACGGCGACACCAATGGATCTTACACGTTGCTGTCATTTGGTATCTCCAAAAACCATACACATTTTGGCGTCTTGTAGCGATCGTACTGGATCATGCCTTTTCTTCGTATGTTGGCGGGTTCACTTTTGCACAAACTCCGGCGCTTTTTGGCTCCACCCATTCTGCTCATCTTGTTTTGCTCTGGCACCAATCTGTATCGGCGAACGAAGTCACTGTTTTTTTCGGATAATGCCCAATTTCGCAATGTTTCGTTGAACACTTCATCCAACCACACGTGCGCTCTTTGACTTCACTGATCAGCACTGGATAGATGGTAAACATATATGACTTTATTTCCTGCCCTGTCGTCCTTTACCTACCTCTTGGCAAATTCGCATGTGTTCACCGTTCGTCAACCATTATTTCATTTGGATGCCGATGAGATCGAGTACCCTGGTCATCACTACTTGGTCGGGCTGGTAGCGTGCAAATCGCCAAACGACGATGGGCACGTTTATTTAAACATATCCTATCTCAAATTTGGGATATTACGAACAAAGTGCCTCTCATTCACACCCTCATGCATAAATGCAAACAGACGTACGTGTTGAACTGTCCGGTATTTGCTCTTCGAAAAACGTTTTGGCTGTTGTTCCAACTCACTCTCTCCCTCTCTTTGGCCGTTGCATTTTGATTCGCGCCACGGTCCAGAAACTCAGGTTTACATACGCATACACACGAAAACGTGAAAGTATCGGTACGTGCATTAATGTAAGGAAATATGATATGGTTATAACTTTTTCAGATACAAAGAGACGAGTATCGATTCGCGTGTGCACAATAGTAGTGCTGGTGTAATTCCGGGGGTCATGTGATTTAAGCGTCCGTCACCAAAAAGATCAGAGGTTCGAATCCCAGGTCAACTGGTTTCTTTTTCGCGGCGGACGGCAACTCGCTATTGTTCCGTTGTTTACCACACCTGGCCCAATCATGTCTTATGTGGGTTCTATGCTACCGCAAGGTTCTGAGTCAAGGTGGTCGGTTCCCTTTTCTCCATGTAGTGGGCCTTAGCGCCTAGGGGGTATGCTCCTTCTACATCACACACATGATTAAAGCGTCCAGTACAGCTAGTTTGGGTTGTTGGGTGACTAGCGGAAATGAGTAATTCGGCTAAGGAAAACTCGAAGTCCAAATATGCTACTTTTTTGATTACCATTGGCCGGTTTAGCACAATTATTACAAAAATTACCGGTAAAAAGACCTAGGTCATGGTCTTGTGCAGTTTGTTCAACACGATGAAATCCGGTAATTCATCTGATCAAAGCCTCGGTAGACCAATGGTCGACGTTTGGTACCTCGCACCATGTGACGTGGGCACGCATTTACCCACTAGTCCGTTTCGCATCAGTTTAGCACGGTCATCGTA
Organism: Fasciolopsis buskii; assembly: GCA_008360955.1. Lineage (NCBI taxonomy): Eukaryota > Metazoa > Platyhelminthes > Trematoda > Plagiorchiida > Fasciolidae > Fasciolopsis > Fasciolopsis buskii. The sequence goes on from LUCM01009224.1 coordinate 173,612, forward strand.
GCGCCATCGGGCTCAATTCCCAGTGAACACTGAAAGTCATTTCAGATCCTCCCGAATGGAATACTGTCGTTCTCGGCATCGTTCAACCCAACAGGGTAAACCAGGGGGAGATGATTGAGACAAGTCACACACGATCACGTGCTCAGCTCGTCGTTTTCATTAAGACTAACCAGCGATTTGGACTATTCAACGCATCGCCTTCTCACTCTGCATGGACAAGTGAGAGAGGACGGAACTTTAGCTGTAGGTCAACATGTGATGAGATGACCACACGTGAGAAAGCCATCTTGAAAGACTAAGGGAATCGGACACACGGAAATGTGAGTCTCGACTACAAGGTCTCAGGATGAGGAGGCTATAGGAGGAGTACGTGCGCCAATTCGTTGACCAGCCTAGGTGGTCGTTCTGCGATAGAATCGGCCAAATGCAAATTGTTTGGGAAAGTGTTTATTTGGGTATAAAATGCTGAGATTCGAAAAAAAGAAGAAAACTAAACGAAAGAAATTGTCTTTTCAGGAACTCTGAGTAATCCCAACAACACCCTCGATGTTACACCCAACATTTCCAATCTAAATACAGTTTAGCCGAGGCGGTCCAAATGCAAATAAATCCTTGTAGTAAATATCATTTTGTTATTTGGAAGGACAACAAAAATTGCATGATCTCCTGGCTCAACAATCAAAACGACCGCCGGGTGCAGCAGGCCAAGATCTGTAGTTCACTTTCAATTTTTACAACCATCAACCTTGCGCCAAAGTGCTCAGGTGCTGGTTCTTTGCTATCTCAAAGAACCCTTCAGTTACAGGAGTAAAATGGTCGAAATATTGTGGAAGATAGGTTCCAATGCAAAAACGTGATTAGATACAATGACGAAGCAGGATTTAGAATGCAAGAACATCATCGACTGTGGCACTGAGCCATATCACCTAGTGTCCAGTCACCGCTTTGGGATTGGTAGGTGGGCAGGTGGGGGAAGGAGGATCTTCTGGATTCCGATTCGGAGGTCTAAACGGACCCACGCGAGCCAGCCCATTGTATTCATACCTTTTGCCATGTCATTGACTTGCCATTTAGAACCATCTTCCAATCATTACCTGCCTCGCAGAACAAAGTACACGTGGTAGTCATTCTGTGAACATGAGCCAAACATGTTCCAACCACTTTAACCTTTTCTGATTCAGTATCTGCCCCAAAGATTGAACCTTACGTCTGACTTCTCATACAATTCTCCCACTATAATCTATAAATACTACAAAGACAACTGTATTCGAACGCCAAAAGTCTTCGCATATCTTTTACCGTTCATGGTCATGTTTCGCAGCCGTAGAGCAATACCGATCCCACTGCTGCTGCGTATACTGGGCGTTTGATCGATAACCGGATGTCACGGGGACGCCACAGATTTCTCAAATTAGTGAGTGCCAATCCGGCCCTCTGTGCACGTGAAAACTTCCGATATGCAACCACCAGGTAGGGTGCTATTACCCAACGAACTAAATCTATCCACCTCACCCAGTTTTTCCCCGGAAAGAACAGTTAGAATTCGAGCCAGTTCAGTCCTACAACATTCCACACATTGAAGATGTGAAATGCATGCCGAACAAAACTAGGCTATCATTCAGACGGTCGATAATAACTTGCAACTCATTTTGGTCCCCATTCAGAAGCAAGGCATCGTCCATATCTTCTAAATCAGACGGGCTCCTGTCCTTAGGAAAATTTTCCCTTTCTCAGATCGATCCCTCTGGCTTTAAAACCTTTCTAAGGTACACAAAAGACAGAGACAGGCTATCTGATCCACCTGCTTATATCATCTGTGAAGACCTACCTCTCGGATAGCTTCCATGTATGACAAAGGACTGATATCAATCTGCTTTGTTTCACTTTCACACAAGCGCAAGATCTGTTATCAAACTGGATTAGTGAAACGGCTCCCTAAAGTTCTGTACCAGGTGTTACAGATGATGCTTCTGAAGGTGAGCCAGCAGGCTGTTGGTTAATGCAAATCTGCACTCCTAACTAGTCCGTAAAGGTTGCGATCATCGCCGATGGCCGCTGCCTTTTCCACTCAATTATATCTCCCTATCCACCACTACTCGCGGTTATTTCTCAGGCTTTGGGTCAGCTGACATCCCAGGGGATTGCGCATCTCATTGTATGCAGCATCTGGACAGACGGATCTGCGAGCATCGAACGGAGCAACTGAGGTCGAGGATATCCATCGTCTTTGAGGTTTGAGTAATATACAATCACGAATCGCAGTTGTCGCTGAGTACAGGCCAATGATCCCAGAGATCCTAGGTATTTAGTTGTGGCGATAACTGGGTTGAAAGTTCAAAATGGAATCGAATTGAACGACTGCCGTTCAGAGGCTACTGAAACACAGAACCGTTTAACCAAACTGCACACAAATGGTTGCTAAGTAGAATCCAATCGCGCCCGGCTCCCACGATCGGAGCGATCCTGATGGCAGCATCACCATCAGCGCTCCAGACCGGATCATCTGAATCGCGAAGAGTGAAGTAAGAGGAAGTGATTACATCTGGGCTAATCAATAATTATGGAATTGGCTCCTTGTAGGTAAATTGTTGTCCCATCTGATACAGCGTCCAAACATTGAACGCAGCTAGGTGAATTACACGCTTAAGCTAGAGCAATGCTACTAATATTACCATCGGATAAAACTGTCAAGCACCAATTTGAATGGTCCCTGTATATCAGAAGAACGACAGTTAGCAAGGTTTCCTATAGAATGCATGTTGCATGTGTTTGTGTATATAATACTTTGGGACCGCTTACACCACAGATGAGGCTTTTCTTTGAGAACCTTATCCGGAGTATGTGACTCAAAAGTCAGTGGGACGTTAATCCAGTATGCTTATCACTATCCATCTTACTCCAAGAAATGGACACCACAGTACCGATTATTCCGTGTGGCGACCGATGCAGTATGAAATTCTTTTTGTGCATGTCATTCATGTTAGTTAGTGGGCGTACAACCACTAATCGCGAAGGGTAACTAGGGTTCCCTTCGATTCTAACAAGAATCTGTCCGCAAGGCAGTTGGTAGTAGTTGAGTGGATGCCCATCTGCTTGGATCAATTATTCACCCAATCATTTTTTCCGACCAGGTTGCCAACTCAAATCATACCGAAACTGGAGGGCTAGGAGAGCGCTTCGTCAGAGCTCTCCCCACTGACTTTCAGGTATGATCGGTTTGAGATAAGCCATCTTGCATAGTTCATCGGAGCATGGAGGCGCGCAAGTCGCCTTGCCGCTTCATGGCGTAGCCTCACTGTGACGACATCAGACTGCAGTGAGTGCAGCAATTAAAAAACAAAGCTGAGGTCGATGTTCAGAAACCACTTTACAACTAATGGCAACTGAATAAAGTTCAATGTACGCTCCGTGGGTAGCAAAGATGAGGACCGGTGAGCATAGAGACCGGACAGGAATAATCATCCGTGAGTGAATGCGAATCAAAACGGGCATTTCGGTCAAAGTTAAATCATCAACTTATCAGGATGATTTATTCTGAAAGAAGTCTAGTTCTGCAGCGTGTTCGTTCCGTGTTATTAATATTTGATGTCCGCAACTCACCACCGCCATTCCGATCAGGTGAATATCATACACTGTGTACGCAAAACCTGGGCGCAACTGGAAATGGTTCCACAAACATCTGCGAGTTCACAATTTGAAACTTACTGCTTTTTATCAGACAAGAACGTCCCTAAAGCCATGAGGTTATGCGCTATTTATTACTCATCTGCTTGTTTTTTTCCAGTAAGCGTTACCTAATCATCTCCAGATGGGCAAAGATTTCTAAAACAAACCGCGCAGCGGTTTCAGCTTAGGAATAAAACATCTTAACTTAGATATTGGGTCTTTTATGAGTTTAGGGTAAATATCAAGTTCAGTTGAGGACAATAAAAGATAGAACGGCGGACAGTAGCGAAACCACACGTCACCGCTTGAATTCTCCAAATTACAGAGTAGCAAAAAGTTTCGAATTTAATTGCACCGCAATCACCGTCACTCCTTTCTCTGTCATCGGCTTATCAGTCAGTGTGATCCAACCCTATTCATTATTAACAATAGACTTCGTAGAACTCATTTTTGCAACCTGAAGGCGCACCAGGTAGCATACAGTTTTGATGTTATTTTGACATATCTTTTGGAAGTTACACAATTTGGTCCGATGAACCAAAAGACCACGAAGTTTATTGATTTGCGCTAAACCGATAGCTCTTATTCCGAGCAAGAACTAGTCAATGAAGCTTAAATCGTCTTGAACGTTGTCTTCATTTTTATCGATGTCACATGTGGCTACTGGGAAATCTTTCCAATATATCACCTTTATCATCTTCGTCGTTTATCGTCAAATAGCAACCAAGCCCGCTGACTGCGAACTTTCTCCAACAGTTAAACATTAATAAATAAAGAATGGATACGCATAAGGGATAGAGAGTGGACGTAGCGAGGGCGGCAAAAGAAAGGAATGCCGTAGTAGCCAGCATACGCAATACAGTCCAACATAACAAACGCACATCTTCAATTAGTCTGATTTGACAGAAATTATCAACATGATCTACACTGTTCACTATTTACTGTCATATCCAACCAGTGAGTTGGCGGGTCCTTCGGACTCCAACAACAAAGAAGTAAACCACCTACTTTACCTAAGTTCGCTGTACATTTTCTCATTCCACGTTACTACGTCATTTGCTGACCTTCACGTGGTTTTTTCCACTCCGTGGGAGGAACGGAAAACAGGACATGGTGTGGTAGACGAGTGCTCATTATACGCAACACGTGACCCAATCAATGTGGTCTACTAAATTTCATGCGCTGAGATAAAGTGGTCTCAGAAACGGTACCTAATACTAGATTTCTCGCCTCTACATTACTCATCCGAGCACGCCGTTCAATCCTGACGAGATTACATAGACATCGGTGATCGAAAACCTCCAAGTGACGAGCATCTCCGACACACTCCCTTCCTCGCAAACGTACAGCATAACTGATCGCACTGCCGCATAGTACACACAACCTTTCAACTTCGGTGAAATATCAGGTCGACCTCATAAGTACTTCAGTCCACCATACGCCGCTCGAGCCCTGGATGTGTGCGTGGTCACCTCCACTGCCGTGCTACAATCCTTCGTCACGCAGATGCCGAGGTAACTAGAACGGTCGACAATCTTTAATTCTTCTCCATTTGGTATCGAGTTCGGTATTAACATCGTCGAGTTCTGTAACAGCACTTTACACTGAGGGTGCAAAGTACACCCCGTGTCAAGTTATAGCCCTCACCAATCTGTCTAGTGTACGCTGCGCGTGTCCGATAGATTCGAACAGGCACACGAGGCCGTTTGTGCATTCGGGATCACACAGCTTTTCTCCACTCGGCAGTCAGAAAGCCCCATCCTGAAGACCTTCTCAAGCATTTTCCAGGACCTCGTACATGACGAAGTTAAACAAAAAATGGAGAAATGGGACACTTCGTGAACGCCGCTAGTCGTTTCGAATGAACTTGACAGTTCACCGCCTACTCTTACTCGACCATAGATGTGCGAATACTATGCTCGCACGAGGTTCACGAACCTGTCTGGTAAAACACTCCAGTAGAGTGCACTAAATAGTGGTGTTCGGTCGATTGAACTGAAGTCGCCTTTCAAGTCAAGAAAAATTATGACTGTCGGACGACGACGTACGTGACAAGTTTCAAGTAGCTGACGAGGGTAAAAATTTTGGTCGATGCAACCTACACCTGGATGAAACCCGGCTTTCTGTTCGCGGAGGTTACTCTCGCGAACTGGTGTCAGATGATACAACATCGCCGAAACAAAGACCACGGTAACTACCGGATTTAAACTGATCCCACAACGATTGCTACAATCACTGCCTGCTCCCTTATTGAAGATGGGTACAATCAGTAACTCACCCTTCGATAACGGAGCACGTTCCTCGTTGCCGATATCACTGAGCAGGAAAATGACATTTTACCAAGGCCTCTGCACCCAAATTTGGAGTTCGTCGGGACCGACCGACTTTTCCCACTTCTAAAGCCAAATGCTCATCAATACTTCTAATTCTGTTGCTGTGTGCACGAGGGGTGGGGTCAGGAGACAACTCTGAAGTGTTAGTTGTAAATAAATTAATGGTCGGCCAGCTAAACTGCTCTTTGAGATGTTCAGTCAAACAGTCGAGCTTTTGCTGTCTCCCATAAATGGGCGCTCCATTTTCATCGCTCACGACTTTAATACTCAAATTTCGCCACCAACGGTGTCGCATGTAAGCTGAAATAGTCTCTGATTCTTGCAACAACAACTTCCATTTTTTCGGTTGCCCTAGCCTACTAGTTTTCACGGTCTTTCTTAAGACCTGGTCGTTGCATCTTATTCACCTCCTTATAGGCAGGGAGCTGGCATTTTTCCTCCATTAGGCTAAGTGATTCCTGAGAAATCTTGTATCCTTGATGGACGTTGGATCTAGGACTGCAGGAGAAACCTCCTGCCATATGCAGGACTTACTTGATTTGATCCTACTGCTCATCCATATTGCTGACTGTCGGGGGTTCTTAACTCGTCAGTAATGTTCTGTTCATAACTGTTGCGAAATGGCCTTGTCAGACAGACGTTTTAAACCCAACCGGGTTTGTGGTCTGCGTCGGTCATTAAGCTGCAGCTAAAATCGCATTAGAACTAGCGCGTGGACCGATTCTGCATACGTAGACCAGTACAATCTACAGATTTTCAACAGAATTGTGTCAATGGTAGCTTATTGCGATATGATCGATCGGATTCAGGCTCCATGCGGATGTGCGGCGTGAAGTAAGTCGGAAATTCGTGCCAGATATGAATAAACGATTGTTTGTGCAGACCTGTCCCCGTTATCTATGCGCTGACCGAGAAAAGCGCAGCGCCCACCTAAACAAGCTTCCGATGTTCTGTTTTCCTACTTTGCATAAACGATTATAGACTGGCATCTAGTCCAAAAGACCCTCTTCAGTTTTACCACTCAAGACTATTCTTACACCGCGTTGACCCAAAGCTTGAGCTGTTTCGTCTCCTGAAAAGTACAGGAAATATCTTGGCGAGACATTAGGCACAGTTAGTTAAATTACGCTACTCGAATACTAAATTCGTGTTTTACTGAGGCAGCAGACATCAATCGAAAGTAAGTCCATTGTCAGAGCAAGACACGCTTAATGGCCAGCCTGCATGAGAGTGCGCACGTTGAAGGAGCCGTGATTCAGGGGTTGAAAACATGTGAGTTATCAGATTGAAGATCACTGACGACACTATTTGACTGTTGCGAGTGTCAGATGTCTTATCAGTGTGGAGGTGCGAGAAAATTGGGGCGGTTGGAGACAGAGGATACAGGTTGAATAAAAAAGAGGGAACTCTGTGTAGAAGCGTACTTGTCATTAGCCACATTGCTTGATGCAATGGGTAGCGCGGTGCTGATTATCTTGCGAGACGACCAATGCAGCATACAAGTGTAACCCATTGGAGATGGTGGACAGGTACTGCTACGGAGTCCAGGAGGTAGGCTGGGGAATGATCAGTTTTCAACGAGAGGCCTTAGGTTCTAAGAAGAACCTGTCCGCAAGGCAACGGACAGTGCAACTGTCCACTGGACCCTGATAGTATTTATAACGAAATCAGACAGTGAGTCTTAATGTCTGAGCTACTAAATTTCCTCATTGTCCTAAAAACCTCGACTGATTGTCATAGCTCGCCCTAACTATGTGTATGAAGCCCACTGTACGGATAGGTCTTATACAGAGACTTCCGGGTCCAATGGTAGAAGGGACAGTCAAGAAGAAACTCACTGTCATTTCGTGCAGTAACAAAGCAAATTCGCGTTATTAACATTTAGCATTCGATGTGCACCTGGACTGCTGACAGTAACAACATGGGCGAAAACGCTTGATGGTGCAGTTCTTAACGCATAAACGTACTACAGGAGCACCTTTGGGATGCACGTTACGGAGAGGTACTTTACTACGAGAAAAGAGGACTATACATTTTGACGTCCCAGGTAACTATCCGCACAACGGTACCAAGAACCGATGGTTACGAACAAAAGCGAGAAAAAAGTTATACTTGGAGCTGCGATAAGAGACGTACAGCGGTCTGCTTTCCTCGAAACGCGATACGTCGCAGACCATGTTGTTTACATTTCGCAAAGACCCCTGTTACGCAACTCAACCTACGCGAAACGTAATACTTTTTCGCGAGTACGCACACTATTATTTCACGGACCATCAGAGCAACGTTTTATTGACCAACCGGTTGCACATTGGAATAAACTAGGACGACAACCCGCGGGTGGAGGGAATTGGGACGATATTACACGCCTTTTGATTTGGACCAGATTTTGAAATCCACCCCAGCATGAAGATAACACAATGCGTATATTCTATCTATATTCCTATGCTATATTGTAGATTCATCGCTTTATGTTAAAGAATCTGTCATTAGTTATTAACAATAGCTGTCGACATGTTCATATTTTCGGGATCCTGGTTCCGACTCCGTTACTTGGCAATTATACGGGTCGGGTTTGCTATTGTCCCTCCATTCGGTAGCTAACAAAGTAAAGAAACCATGGAAGCACTGTACAGCTGTTTCATCCTTGTTTAGGAATCATCAGCAGTGCATATCCACCGCGCCCCAACTGGGACGCGAACCCGGGACGAACGATTCTGAGTCGAACGCCTTAGCCATTACGCTATCGGGCTGGCTCTGAACGGTTTGTTGAACTTCAGCACATGATGTTGCACCTATCCGTCACTGATTTGCACGGTTACTGTCCGTTAGCTCACAGCGATCGACTCCTACTGATAGATGACTTCTCTGCAGGTAGCCTAAGTACGACGAAGGCGATGGATGTGTACTGTCGATGATTCCTAACAAGGATGAAATAGCTGTACAGTGCTTCCATGGTTTCTTTATCGTGAGTTGAGCGATGATATCACATGGTGAATTATTTCATGTAAACATTCAATCTCCTACTACTAAAATGTATCAAGTAATCAAGCTCTGTAGGTCATATCCAAAGCCTTCGTTGTACTTAGGCTACCTGCAGAGAAGTCATCTATCAGTAGGGGTCGATCGCTGTGAGCTAACGGACAGTAACCGTGCAAATCAGTGACGGATAGGTGCAACATCATGTGCTGAAGTTCAACAAACCGTTCAGAGCCTGCCCGGTAGCGTAATGGCTAAGGCGTTCGACTCAGAATCGTTCGTCCCGGGTTCGCGTCCCAGTTGGGGCGCGGTGGATATGCAATGCTGATGATTCTTAACAAGGATGAAACAGCTGTACAGTGCTTCCATGGTTTCTTTATGGTGAGTTGGGCGATGATATCACATGGTGAATTATTTCATGTAAAGTAAAGAAACTTAATGGTAAAATCAGGATGCATCAAATATCTCTATTGGGAAATGCGAGCGCTTAATCCATCAGTGCCAACATGTGTTTGATCGTTCTAGAGTGGCTCCACATTTTAGCACTTCCTTTATGAAAAAATGCGTCAGAAACCTTACTTCGAGAGCTATATGCTTGTGACTACGTTGGATTCCATGCCGTTTGATTAGGAATAGAAAAACCAAGTCACAAATTTTGATGGTCATCGATAATCGGACAAGAGTGTGAATGCGAAAATTTGTACCCATATGAGAACAGTCAGAGTAAACTTTGGGATGGAACCGCTAATAGCGATTAATTTTGACCACAGCATCGTAAGGGATTTAAGTGGATACATATCGTAACGAAGTGCCCGATCGTGAGTCAATAACGCTGACAGTTTGTAAGCTAACTACCCAGGCCACCCGATACGTCATCTCATGGAAGGTGCACATTCTCTCTGATAATCGAGGAATTATCGATTTAAGTGAATAGTGTATTAGAAAATACCCATGCATGTGTTTGCGCTTTATTAATTCAATAAAGACAGTTGTTTCTATTAGTATCAACTTATATTTGGTTAAAAAGCGGTTTTATCACATTCTTGGTTGGAAACCTAATGACTGGTAGTACCACTGTACCAATTTGAGTTGAGTGAATTGCTTGTAAAACAAAGCTAAAAGTTTTTACTATAAATCTCGCTTGGTAGTTGGAAAGCTGGCGAATTATAATATCTACCAACAACGGCGTTAATAACATTCTAACACTGAATGAAACTGACGCATGGTGTTCTAGGGGGCGGGGGGTATGTGGTGATACTCCAAGAGAAACCGATCGTCGCAGCTCTGAATCTACACAATGAGCTCTGTACAAGGGCCTCGATAGACTCAGATGTAGTAATGTTTCGAGGTTGGTCAGAATAGAAAACGCTGGCCGAAACCTATCATGGTAAATGATCAGGCTCAATGCAGTTTGCGGTAGACGACAACCGAAAAAAGCGATTTAGTATCAAGTTGCTTAAACTATTCAGGAGGAACCCGATTCTCTTAGCATTATCATCCGAACAAAATGAGAAGAAATTTCGCGACAATCGTGTGAGGTGGTAAATGCATTTTGTGGTTTGTTTTTCTTTTCTTCACATCGATTTTCATTTAGGGACATATCTTCCCGTGAACAATACGGACAACATCGAAACATGAGTAGTAAAATTCATAGTAATAATGAACCACCGAGGCGAGATGGTGCTTCTGGGGAGGATGGAAGCATAGGTAGTGAGAATCAAGTTGAGTAAAAAAGAACAGAGATCTTCGAATTCAACGTTTCCCAAAGAAACTTGCAATAGACTGCATTCCTTTTGAATGCTTGGACTTTTTGGAAACCGGCTGTCGATGCATGAGGGGAAACAGATGAGTTAGACAAAGGCATATGATTGGCGAAAAATTAACGAGTGATAATAACACGGGAAAACGGAGAAGTCAAAAGGTACTCAGAGAATAAAATAGCCAGCATTTTCAGAAACCAATGCAATTCCCCTTACATGCTCAACTCCTTAGCGGTGCCCGTCCATGAGGCACACCTTCAAAAAATTACTAACGCCATCGGTCGCCGCTTAAGATAATCAGCACCGCGCTACCCATTGCATCCGATGTCTACATAATCTCGTCAGGATTGAACGGCGTGCTCGGATGAGTAATGTAGAGGCGAGAAATCTAGTGTTAGGTACCGTTTCTGAGACCACTTTATCTCAGCGCATGAAATTTGGTAGACCACATTGATTGGGTCACGTGTTGCGTATAATGAGCACTCGTCTACCGCACCATGTCCTGTTTTCCGTTCCTCCCACGGAGTGGAAAAAACCATGTGAAGGTCAGCAAATGACGTAGTAACGTGGAATGAGAAAATGTACAGCGAACTTAGGTAAAGTAGGTGGTTTACTTCTTTGTTGTTGGAGTCCGAAGGACCCGCCAACTCACTGGTTGGATATGACAGTAAATAGTGAACAGTGTAGATCATGTTGATAATTTCTGTCAAATCAGACTAATTGAAGATGTGCGTTTGTTATGTTGGACTGTATTGCGTATGCTGGCTACTACGGCATTCCTTTCTTTTGCCGCCCTCGCTACGTCCACTCTCTATCCCTTATGCGTATCCATTCTTTATTTATTAATGTTTAACTGTTGGAGAAAGTTCGCAGTCAGCGGGTTTGGTTGCTGTTTACCTCTGAAAAATGATGATGATGACCAATGCTGCCATCAGATAAATTCATGGACGAGGTGATGGAAGATGCCTGAGGAGGTCTCCGGGACGTAGGAGTCGAACTGGGAAGTGGAGGAAAGCTATGCGACCTAGATTACGCAGACGACGTCGTGTGCCTGTTCGAGTCTGCGGACCATGCACAACGGGCACTAAATAGACTGTCGAGATCGATTGCTCGGTTTGGCATGTGCTTTGCACCTTCAAAGTGCAAAGTACTGTTATAGGACTGGACGACAGCAGCGCCGAACTTGATACTGGATGAAAAGGAGCTGACGATTGTGGACCGTTTCACGAATCTTGGTAGCTGCGTGTCTAACGATGGTAGCTCGGGATTAGAAATAAGTATGCGTATATCCAAGGCTCGAGCAGCTTACGCTGGATTGAAGCACTTGTGTCGTCGGCCTGATATTTCGCTGAAGTTGAAAGGTCGTGTGTACTGTGCTGCAGTGCGTTCAGTTCTGTTGTACGGTTGCGAGACGTGGAGTAAGCGTGTGAGCGATGTTCGTCGGTTGGAGGTTTTCGACAACCGATGTTTACGTATTATGGCTAGGATTGGGTGGAGTGACCGGGTGAGTAATATTGAGGTTAGGAATCTGGTATTGGGTGCCACTTCTGAGAATAGCTTGTTTCGTGGTATGAAACTTAGTAGACTACGCTGGTTGGGTCACGTGTTGCGTATGACGAACACTCGTCTACCATATCGTGCCCTATTTTGTGTTCCTCCTAAGCAATGGAAGAAGCCATGTGGAGGCCAACAGATGACGTGGCAACGTGAGATGAGAAAATGTACAGCGAAGTTAGGTAAAGTAGGTGTCTCACGCCTTCGTGGTTGGGGTCCGAAAGACTCTTCGACTTGCTGGATGGAGACACTTAAGGATATGGCAGTGAACCGTGAACAGTGGCGATCGTGCTGTCATTTTCTATCGAATCAGAATGATTGAAAACACATGCGTTTGTACAGTTAGACTGTGTTCCGTGTGTTGGCTGCAGCAGCATCTTATCTCTTCCCGCCTGTGTAGGTCCACTCCCTGTTCCCCTTTGATATTCACTCTTTTTACATAAACGTGTAACTCTGGGGAAAGGCAGCGGTCAGTGAGGCTTGCCTTGCTGTTTAACGCTGGTCGATGATGATGATGATGATGATTGACCCACAGTTCTTCGTGGTATCTTTTGCGATCGCCCAACAAACGTTGAAGGATATGAACCTGTGAGGACAAAACGTACCGCATTTTGAAATGAGTGCTTTAAGTACAACGGCTTACACACCACTGTCGTCGATCCAGGCTTCGGAACCAAGAGTAGGGAAAGGTAAACATTATGTAGACCAGAATAAAAGACTGGTTCATTTTGATTTGTTAATCTTGATAATTTGTGCTCAGATTTCTCTTGATTCTTCGTGGTATTACAAAGATCAAAAGCAGGGGGTACACGTAGGAGGGAAAAAGGCGGAATACTTGGTCTCGAAATACGAGGCCGACGCTTTCTTGACAGTCTATTATTTTAAATCCTCTACATCCTTAATCAAGGATGAGAGGGTACATTATTTTGAAGTGGGTCATAGTCAACTGAAGATTCCCAGGGGGCGGAGTTAGATTAGCCATGGGAGATTCGAGTTGAAACGCTGTGATGTTGACTGTCTGATCACTGTTAGTCGGTGGCTAAGCAGAACTTATCACTAGACAACTAGTTGGTTTATTCGTCAACAGCTCCATACCTCGGAGATCGCTACAAACACAAAGACGAAAAATGATTGTCAATAATTGACACCTGATCCGTGAGATTGAACACGATTGGATATCGGCCCAATCACATATTTCGTAAAAAATTCACGTAAACATCTCAATTTTGCTTGGATAATGACATACTAACAACGAATGCGAGTAACCGAACAAGAAATGTGAAAAAACTCAAGACAACTAACCTCTGCTGGTTTTTCTATTCCACTCTTCGTCAGGGAATTGGAATAATCTTCGGAAGGTTGAGTCGATGACTGCAAGTGTAAACACATTTCCAGGAAGAATGAGATAGTTCACCATTTTCCTCAGTAAGTTACCGGGGGACATGGGGAACAAATATGACTCGGTCACAATATATTTACTAAGGATAATGTCAGTAGTCAACTATTTGATTTGGATGACCTTTTCGGAGAACAAACCAACGAATGTTTTGTGTTATGATGTGGAATTGGAGAAGGAGAAGAAACAAGATCAATCAGCACAGCTCCGTACGGCTAGTGGTTGAGAGTTTTATCAAGTGCTGCAGAATTTTGTGTTTCCTGTACTACCCTCTAAATTGTTGTATGAGGAGTTACTGAACAACATTCACTCTATAAACCTCGATGAGACAGAAGACAAATCCAGCTCATTGATATGATATCGAAACAACATACCGGGACTTCATTCGGCCGCTGAACACAGAGGACGTTCAGTACAATTATGGTGATCGTCAAGACGATCAGCTGTATGATCGTCCTATCGTACGCACTAGCAACATCAACCTCCAGAGGAAGTTGCTGGAGAAAACTGACTCATCGTTTGAAAAAACAAGCATGCCTTACGAGCAGTCACCAAATCCAAATCTCGGACCAAGTTCCAATGAGAAAAGCCAAGGTCTTCATGCTCATCTTGAGATCGATAATCGCAACCGAATGTGACAAGCGTACCAATCGGCGCAGTTTCATCTATGCTCTATTTGTAACTTTTGTCGAGTTATGTGGCTAACACGATTGTGACTGACAATACTTGGCCAATAACGACACGATACTTCCAATCTACGATTAAACAGTTCATTTATGGAAGCCCAGTTTTCCATTTCGGTGTTGGCCGCACTTTCTAGTATTCACAGGAAGCATAAAATTGAAAATACCAAAAGGCGTTTCGCAAAAATTAAGATCAAGAAATAAATGCTGATAACACGTAGTGAGACGAGGGAGGAACTCGAAGTAAATGTGACTCGAGAGATGTAGCCGACCTGGGGAAATTAGTTTCGCGCGACGACCCTTTTCATTGTTGGCTTAAATCCCGTACAGATTCTGAATTTTTCTTGACAGCGTTCACCGGCTGTGACTCGCCAACAAATGAAGTCAGAACGACAGTATACGAATAGCCAAACACGAGAGGTGATAACAGTGAGGCTACTAGAATGAAATAATGCGAGTGATTGGACCATTCCCTGAACCACCAAGCCAAGCTTACCGGGTTGGGTGGGAGTAAAATCGACCGAGTAGCCGCTTGTATGTGCGTGCGTGTGTGTGCACACGAGGACACCATTGAAGCCAATGAGAAACATGAACGTTTGCTATGTGCTTTCATCACATTGGTGCATTGATCTGACCCGTTACGGAACTATCTGAGCTTGTGATGATGAAGTTTAGAGGACTGGCTTTGAGAAGATTGAATCAGGCCATTGTATCAGTGAGACGCAAGTGTACGGGAAATGTTTGGTTTTGCATTAGCTCAAACACCATTCTCGCGCGCATGCACACACACGCAAGCTGTTACTCTTTAGTCTCGGCCGATTTTATTCTCATTCAACATGGACCCATTTTAGGCTTGGCTAGACGGTTCATCTGGTGGTTCAATCAACTGCACTAGTGGCTTTCGCTAGCCTCATATCCTTGTTCTGTCTGTTGGCACATGAGCCCATAAATGAATGACTGAGAGCTTATCATCACGGGATTCCTTGGATGCTCAGATTGAAATTTTATGATTCACCTTGCTTGTTTGTGTTAGTCATGAGAATGGAAGCCAAAATGGACTGTGTATCTTTAGTGTTGTGCTGCTGATTGCGGTGCACTGTGGTACCGGCCGTCGCATCCGTCTTTGTTCTACTCATCACATGCTCGTACAAACACACTGAATGCGCCTGTTGGTGTGCATGCACAGTAAAGCTGAGTTCAAGCAATAGCATCCCCTTCTTTAACATAAGCGTGGCTTTCTGTGTGAATTTAGTTGGATTTGGTCATTTCTGCAACATGTTAACCGCAGTGACTGTTTTCTTTGGAATATCCCACTGGGAACTGTACATATTTGTGCCTGGCGTAAACAGGGTTGAATCAAACCTAACTCAGTGAATTCCATCACATTTTAACTTCTTGGTGTCAGTAAAGAAAATGAGATTCCGTCTTTTTTTGCCACAGTCAGATGACGGTGATCAAATGCCACTTGGTGGATGTGACTTGACGGGAAAAAGAGACATAAACGATTTGTTTCACACGTAGTTTTCAGGACTTACATGAGGGTCTTCTCATCCTCGGTTTAGTATTAATACAGAATTCGAACTTTCTCTAACGGAGTTAGCACGACAACGTACGAATAGTCATACGGAAAAATCTCATCCCTCTCAAGGCTAGCGAACCATCTGCGCGCTAATCTCTTATTGCCAATCTTATTATTTTTCCCTACCACAAATTGTCTATTGGTTCCTTAAATCCTTCTTATGCATTTTCGAATTGCACTCTGATTAATTCTGAGAAAGATAATCTGCTCCGTTCATTATTACCTTCAGTTTTTGGGTGTGCATCAAGTTACATAAGTGAGAAATGGTAGTTACGTCCATTACGATGCGATCCAACACGAGTTAGCCCAAGTTCGCTCGAGTTCTGACTTCTGATACTGTCACGTTAGGACATCTGTTCACACAATGCGGAGCACTGCACAGGTAACCAGTTCACGTTACAGTACGTACGCACAAATGCGGCCATGCAAGATGGATCAGGCTTCAGGCTTGTGCAAACGAGATTTCAAAATGTCGGCTGAATGACATTTCACGATGGATTTGAAATTGTTCGGAAATAACGAGAGAAATTGTACACTCATTTCTATCACCTGGATGATAAACGGATATAACTCCGTTACGCCAATGGTCTCGTTGACTTTTGCAACGCGACAGAAATTATGCATTCTAACAAAGTAATGCATCCACGTATACACTGTTTCGTGAAAAGCAAATGTTAGTCAACGGTTATCTTTTTATAAACCAGTCATTGTCGTCAATCACGCCTATTGTTATTTAGCAATTGTCCATTCCCACTAGCTCTGGGGAGAACACTCAAATCAAGCAAATATGAATCTCCTTTTCTTAAAGAACACGTGCGTCTACAGCAACAAGACCAACGGTAACTGGTGTAACAGCTCCGCTTGACTTTGCCGAAAGCAAGGACAGATAGCATCTCTTCAATATGGTATCGGTTCAGATCGTGTATTCTACGCCTTAGTACTCCGTGATTGCAATGGTCCATTCAAAATCCTGGTTTGAATCCAGAGCGTTTCTATAAGTCATCCGCATTACAAGAGTGTGAAATGAGGGAGGGGAGATTTTTCTAACAGACGGTATCTAAGATCCTTTCGAAGCGAAATGGGAACCAATCTTTAAAAAAACCAAACAAACATCAAGACAGAATCCGTTTTCTCGACGCGACTTTACAATTTTTCGTGTGTTTCTACATTTTTTGTCCCTACTGACGGCAAAAGCTCTAACTACAGTATGTCTAATGATTTTACATGCCAACCGTTGAAAACTAACTGAGGTATTACGAAAACTATGAACTTTGAAATTATTTGGCTAATTGTATCTACAAAATCTTTCCAGATGCTTATCGTTTTCTGCATGTTTGGAGTTCAAACTCCCATCCAATCGGACCTTAACACAGCCATTCTGCCACATGCCGTTCGTCTAATTGTTGACTTGAATAAATTTTTCTTCTAAACTAACGAACAACTGGTCAAATCGAACTAAATCTCTTCTTACTTTTGTACATATTCCATTTCTTTTATGTACAGATATGGCAGAAAAGGGGGGAAATTCACGTATTTGGGTGCATAAAACCATTACTAACTTGACTTGCTGGGTGTGCCATTGGTTCGCTTATCTCTTGTGAGTATTGGTCATTATGTGCACAAAGAATCTCCCTGAATTTGACCTGCTTGTAGTGGGCATGCTGCGGGTTGGTTTTGGGTTTGGAATTGTCGCGTACTGCCACGTAAACCTACTGGGCTCATGGTCTCATCGGCTTGCCTATCACTTTTGTGCACCCCAGATCAGAGCACGGAAGAGCTCTGATCCCGTGCAAGTCACAATTAAGCTTGACTGCATTCGACCATCTTTAACTTGTTAGCTTTTCGTAATATTTACGAATGTTGCGAACAAGTCGTATTTGGATCATATTAGCAAGGAAGCGTCTTTTCGTTGCAATAGGTGCTCCATTTAATGGATGGCGATGGTAAGAAACGAACTTTGTGTATCACTCTACATCCTGCTGAATCGCCCTGCTATTCAATATATCGGTGCGCTGACAAAATGGAAAACTGACGTTGATGATACTAACGTTAATAAAGTCTGGATCTCCGGTGGCTGGATGAAAAGAACTAGTGACTTCAGAATATGGTCGTCGTCAGATAGAAGACACCGCGGAGAAATCCCATACCAAGGTAGAAAAGTCTATATAATGCACTGCAATGGCGGTTTTGAAACCATTCCACATGAAATATCGAAGCTTAACTCACCATTAAGAACTATGAAATCAATGTACAGCTGTCACCTTCTTATTAAGAATTATCAACAGTGAATGTTCGACATGCTCCGGCTGAGGCCGGGACTCGGGATGAAAGAACGTGAGTGGAAACCGTAACCTATTTGGATCGGACTGTTGAAATTAAGTGCAAAATTGCACACCACTCTTTCATCCATGATTTTATAAAGACAGATTAATACTCATGGCAATCGACGCCTATAAGTTGGATGTCTTCTCCTCAGAGAGCCTCATGGCAACAAGGGTTGCACAAACGATCTGCAGAGCATGACTGTCTCATTCAGTGAATGGTTTGAAAGTCCGATTGAGTTACCTGCTACTGCAATAGATCAAATGAAGTCAAGCAAAATTCATGAGGAAAACATGCTTGGATAACGCATTCATTGACTTACGTTACCACTGTTTGGTACCGGGTTAACATTCTCCTTCAGCACCGTCGTGGAATCCGTAGCTTCGTGCGCATTCGGCTCTGTCACCAAATGCAAATGGCTTCGCAACTGATCAGCTAGATCCGGTAAGAGGTAGTCAGCGACCAACTGGTATGCAAAATGTTTGCATAAGTCGTCCGGTAACGTGCTGCTAGTGAACAACCGTGCTTCGGATGAGCCTGTGTATTGCAAGCAGCCATGAATTAAGTGCTAGCATATCTACTTGATTAACAAAATCTAACAATTGGATGATGGTCCCTAATCTATTGAACCCGAAGCCTCAAAACATCCCCAAAAACATGAAATAACAGTACAGTGACTCCGTGGTTTTCATTGATATACCGAACATCGAACAGTCGAAGGTAGATTGTTTTCTCGTCGCCTTTATTTGCTACGTAGTCTTGGTCTTGTAGTATTGTCTTTCTTGATTCGTTCTTTTCTCTGCAGATATCCGGACCAAGTGGCCTAAGCAGTGTACCCAAAAGTCGATACATCGTGTGTTATTTAAATCGTGAATATTTCAATATTAAGCGTTGTTGGTGGACGTTGTATCGACTGTCAACAACGTTGTATTAACTGAGATAAGTTAGTCTTAGTAACGGAAACGTAGGTTCACTACTACTTCCATTCAGGACGCCGTTTTTTTGATAAAAACCTATTTCCATATAACGCTGTACCGACGTTATGAAATTCTGCCTTTTATTATTCTCCTTCCCTTATTATTATTATTATTATTATTATGACAAGAGTGCGGATTATTTTCCGAATTAGAAGGATATCGGCCGACTGGAGGAGCCAGTGCCATTCACATCCAAATGCTGCAATGTTGATGACCACTACCGGCTAATAAATTGCAAACGACTGCTAACCCGGTTCGACAGGTTTCGGATTACTAGCTACCTGAATATTACCTTAATCGTATACTTGCAACATGAGTACCATAAAGCTGGCGTTAGGCTATAGTCCCTAAAATTCACTACTCTACATGAACCTGAAAATTATTGTGATAAGACACTACACTACGTCTGAATAGATCATAAAATAACGGCCCATACGAAGGCCGATCGCCATTTACCAGCAGAGTAGTTGGTGTTGATGACGGCAAAATGGTCAAGTGGGTCGGACGCCTGTTAGAGGTCCGAATTCGGGATCCGATAAGCACTTTCGTGGTAGGCAGCATTTCGCTATCATCCGGCTAGTTACTACATTATGCGGTTCTAAGACCCTCGACGTCTCAAGATTATGGCTCCCAGTTACGGGCCATAGAAGACATGGGGTACTCGCATTCCACATCACACGTGGTTGTTCCATGTGATGAAGAACGCCAGTCATAAGTCGTGGAACAGCAAGAGTGATGGTAAAGTTAATCCCACTATCAGATAGCTTCATCCGAGAAAAAAATTTACTGTGTAACAGCAAATGTTATGGATGTTCTTTGTTACATTTCGTCTGTCCGTTTATGATCTGTTGCAGCGATTGAAAGGGTGCCCAGAATTAGTATAAGGAACAAAAAATGCACTCCCGACCTTCTACTGTAAGGCATATCGTTATTATCACAGGATATCCTTTGAAAAGGGCTACATATTAGGAAGACAAACTCTTCAATGGTATCGAGGCGAGGCAAAACTCACTTGAAGCAAAAGCTGGGGCACATGCGTCTGGTGTCCCGCATTCAGTATCCGAGGTGACCGAGCTGGTTCTGCTGTAGCTGAAACGAACCTGATCAATCAGCTCGGGATCGGTCAAGTTTTTTAACATCTGACGCACGGAATCCACACGACCTGAGAGCCACGCCAACGTTAATGACTCGTTATATCGGTAGACCGTGTGCTCACCGGCAACTAAACTCGGATGAGAAGTGGTTGGAATGAGGAAGAACATGAGAGTTTTTGCACGGTCATCCCCTTGTCCATAGACAACTTGTCTATTTCTCAAAGTACCGTTAGAAATTATTGACCAATTGAAAACCATTTTGATGTATTCTTTCATCCAGAAAAAGGGCATTTAAGAACTACAATCATTAACCGAGAATCGACGAAACAGATTTATTTTTCATGAAATAATTCACCATGTGATATCATCGCCCAACTCACCATAAAGAAACCATGGAAGCACTGTACAGC
>LUCM01009225.1:0-17870 GCA_008360955.1 Fasciolopsis buskii
GGCCGATATATATATATATATATATATATATATATACGTACTTATATATATATATATATATATATATATATATATATATATACAGAGAGAGATAGAGACTATGCACCAGCTTGAAAACAAGCATGGTGTCAACGCAACATGTCAGTGGGAGGACACTGAGAAAACAAATAACAGAGAGAAGAATAATACACCCTAACAAACCAACGGTACTCTTATATTCACCGTACACATTTTGCGATTTCTCGATTATTAACGAATTATTTTTAGGGGGGTGGGTGACTTCTACAGACAGGCCATACATCATTCAAGCCACAGGCTTCGGTTCTAGACCAAAACTCCCAGCCTCTCTAACCAACAATAATCTTTAACTCTTGGGCCCCAAACGCAAAGGAGGGAAGCACCAACTGAGCTCAAAGCCGAAGCTCTACTTCATAGCCTAACCATCGCATTGCTCCTTCCAGCCTTGCCCAGCACGTCCAAACAGAGCACAAAATATGAACGATGGACAGCCACCCAGGGGGACGTAGAGCGATTATCTCAGTCAGAGGTTCACTGTCTGCACCCAACACAAGACGATGCACCTCGTCGTTGCTCACCTCATATTCCCAACAGACACCAGCAATGCTTCGGAGACATAGGTCGTCGAATACAGAACGTAGCGTGGACATATTCAACACGGATAGGCCAAGTCTCACAACCGTAAAGCAGAACACTACGAACTGAGACATTGGACACCCTTCCCATGAGGGAAAATCGGATGTCATGGCAGCGAAACAAATGTTGCAGGTACGAGAAAGCTGCTCTAGCTTTCGCAATTCCTGATGAAACCTCCTCCCCAACACCTCCGTCAGATGCGACCAGGCTCCCGAGATACTGCAAGCCATTGACTACTTCTAACCGATCACCACAAATAGTGAGTGCAGGCACAGGCTTCCACCAGCCTTGAACAACTACCTTCTATTTTGAAGGTGCAAAACATACCGTGCCTAGAAACCTCAATCGCCAAGCGCTCTAACGCTGACTGTGCATTGTCACTCAGCAAGATAATATCGTCGACAATCTAAATCAAAAACTATGCTCCCCGAGAGGAGTTCAACTCTACAGTCCAAAAGACCACATAAAACAATCTGTAGAATATCCTCTATGAAAAATTGGAATGAAATGGGGACAAGGCATTCTTGCCGTACTCCACTTGAGACGGTGAGGGGTGACGAAAGCTGGACATAAGCCTGACACATACTTCTCAGTTACTCCACTTCTCAACAAACAGTGTCAGTGTAGATCTATCAACAAAGCCAAAAGCTGCGCAAATGTCCAAAAAACGATTGTCTTTGCTCTTTAGAAAGTAGAACGGTGTTCTAGCACCTGTCGGAGGGTGAAGATTTGATCCATGCGATCAGCGCGATACTCAACCTGTTTGTCACGCGTTTACTTTTCACTCGAGTTGCACAACCTGCAGAGAATGACGGACAAAAGCAGTTTGGCTGATACTGGAATTAAGCTAATACCTCTATGGTCAGCGCAGTCACTGCGCAAGATGGGAATAACAATCGACTCCTTTCACGGAGAGGGACTTATCAGCATGTGAAATCTGTTCACAAAATTCTTCCTGATCCCACGCATCCTCCGCACAACGATCTTTCAAAGTGTCGCTCTCATATTTCGACACGATCTGATTTTTGTTCTATACCCTCCAGAATCAATATTTATAAGAACTCCACGGTCCCATATTTAGCATGAACCGTGACCGGGTTTCAGGCGAATTCTTGAGCAGCCTGTCCTAATGCGATATGATTATTCCTGGATGAGTGCTTTTATATTCTTTACGAGGCGATGAGTGTAATTTTTTATTTTATTTATTAATTTCTTTTTTCCCGTAATTTACTTCTTAAGATCACAGTTTTTGACTGAAAAGTGGCATTATTATTTGTACGCAAAAGTCTATACAACACAATACTTTCTTGGAGTATCAGATCTTTGAGAGAAAAAGTTGTTGTCTGACCAGCTGCATTGCCCTATCTTTAAATGGGGCTGGAGAGGGTCGTCGGACCTCGGCGCTTCATGACGCCCTAAAGCTCGGATTTCCATGAGGATCTCGACTTCAATTGGTGGATTTGTTGTAACGGGCCACCGGACGCTTGCCAGAATAGCTGCGGGAGGCGCTGATGCTGAGGGCCCGCTAAATTGCTTCCAACAGTGCTCCGCCCAGCGTACACGACATCGCTGCTGATTCTGGTTGACCGGTCCTTGATAATCACTCTAGGGGTGGATAAAATCTCATTGCAGAATAACCGTGAGCGGTGTACAAAGTGCACATCTACTCAGTACTCCAGTCGATCACCTAAAGGATAGAGAATGTCACCTAGGCGGCAAGCTCGGCTTTGATTCCTATTGCAACGACAATGAGGATGGACTTATGACACTGCGCGCATCACCAACTTTCGCCATTTCAAACAACGCACCGCAACCTGCCATCCTCCCACCCATGCAGAAGTCTTAAAGCAACCACTCGACGATCACCAACTGACGATGCAGCAGCGTGCTAGACTGTTGTTCCTGTTGGCCAACTTACCTTGACTTTGATCATGCATTAGTCTGCTCTACTATGTTTGCGATTTGAGGGCTGTAAGCATATCAACCATGCGTCTAAATACCAACAAACTGAGCAGCCCCCTATCGGACCACACTTGCGCAAACACTGGAACCCGCCATTCCACCTAATACTCTTGGACATTGGGAATACCTGGAAGAAATGCCTACTGAAAGCTGGCACGGTCCACCACTTAGATAAGAGCTGGATTTCTCCGAACCCCTTATCGTTATGTCTGACGTCAACGAATTCCCGCTGACGCTAACACAGCGAAGCACGCCGTGAACTCCGATTGTGTCTGAAGAGCAGCCTGCATGTTGATCGTGAGACCTGGTGGTGAGAACGTGCCATCGAAATGAAAGCAGCGCCCGCTTCTGGTAAGTCTAGAAAGTTCTTTCAACTTATTAGCGCGAAAAGCAGGTGTCTGTGAAACGGTCCATGAAGCTGACGGAACATCAGTAACCAACCTGCCGTGTAGACTGGACTGCTGGCAGAACACTCACTCCCAACCTGAATGGCTGCTTCTTCTTCAGCCAACACTTTTACATTCTTCTTGAGGCTAATATCAAACGTTGCATCGATGGAATCGGAAATTCGAACAAAACTGCAAATCCTCAAACGATACAAAGCATACGATATCAGATGGCATCCCTCTGACTTCTCTTAAACGTGGAGCTGATTCTACTGAGTCCGCTGGCATTCTTGTTCCCAGAAATTTGGACAGAGAAAGTGCTCGCATCGTCGGGAGAACTGATGAACGTTCAAAAAAGACTGCCGCACAATTTGTTCCGACTATCGAGGAATCACTTTGATCTCCGTCGCCTCGAAACTACTAGCGTTCGCTGTTCTCTGCAGACTTTCTCCGTTGCACGAACTCAAATGTCGAGAAGAACAAACTCGTTCCGACCTGGAAGTGTCTGTACGGATCAGACCTCAGTCTTCCGCCTATTATTTGGACATAGTCACGTTTACCTTAGGCCAACCATCGTGTTCTTTGATACTGGAGCTGACTATGATTCTGTAGAAAGGTCAGCTCTTTGCATCTGTGTGCTGAAGAGCGGAGTGCTCAATAAGTACTTGTCCTTTCTGAAGGCTCACTACCTGCAGACAGCAGATAGAATAAGGAAGTATGGGCAAGTTTCCTCGTTCTTTGCTATCTCCATCTCTGTTTGCCAAGAGTGTACTGTAGCCGGTTTCTTCGTAATTTGGAAAGACGATGGTTCACACAGCGTTTGACGGTTTTGTGAATTACACTGTGGAATTGTTAATATGTCCGACGGCGGATGACTTACATTATGCTGACGACCAGCAGGTTGCGCACCACCATCATAATTCGGCGTAAAACAGCAAGACAAGCCTCATCGGCCGGCCTTTTCCCCACAGTTACATTCTTCTATAAAATAAGCGCACATCCATTTCAAACAGGAATTGGGCGTACACAAGCGGGAGAAGATTCAACTGATGCAGTAACCAACTCATGGAACACGGTCTAACTATACAAACACACTTCTTCAATCATTCTCATCCGATTGAAAATGACAACTCGATCGCCACGGTTCACGGTTCACTGCTATAGCCTTCAGTTTCTCCAGCCAGAAAGTTGACGGGTTTATTGAACCCCAACCAACAATACGTGAGACGCCTACTTTACCTAAGTTCGTCGCCATTAAGGAGGTTGAGCACCCAACCCGCACCAAAGAACCTAAAATCAAAGCCCTCGAACTTTAGAGTCATCATCAATTGATGCACAACAAAGAAATTCGCAATAGATTTCACCCTCCACCAGTATACCTTCCGGATATCATAGGAAATCTGAGCCATTTGGCAGCCAAATCGTCGTAAGGGGCTCTACGAGGCGACTAGCGTGAGAAACGAAATGCTGGGTAGTGATGTCAGTGATATAGAATGCCTACTAAGAAAACGTAAACTATCACCTAATGAGTTACTAGCGTAAAAGTAATAAATGGAGGAAGAGAGAAAATGGGAGGACCATTGCCACGAACAGTCTATTTTCAGCGAAGATATGCCAGTATCAACTGGGATGAAACTCATAAAATGGCGTCTAATGAAAACCACTAACCTTCGCTGAACGCACCCATAGAACTTTTCTAAACTACGACAACCTAGCCCACAGTATCTTCCAGACATGCAACAATCTAGGATGCATGAGGCATTTTCGTATTGCAAACACAATCAAATGTGGTCATAGCATCTATACGTTAAAACAAGGTTGGGATTTCATCTCACAGACTTGTGCGTTACTCAACATTTGTCGCGCGATCATCGCGGTCGGCCGAATTTATTCCAATGTATTTAGTCGATCTCGGCGTCCAACACGCTTGGGCCGGGCCCCGACTTTAGGCCATCAGCCAAACGTAACCAGCAGGAGCACATTTAAATTCAAAACCCGAAATTCGCAGCATCTGCGGCGGTGTTGAGCATGTACGCCACACTCCTGTGGACCTATTGCCGTACGGTCCCCCGTGGCAATAAGCACACTGAGCGGATCTGTCACATACCGGTGTCCGTTCCTACTGAAAAGATCACTGGGGGCTCCAAATCTATCGCCCTGTCGCAAGCATCAGATGAGAATCCTCCTATAAGGGCAAGTAAAAAGAGTCCTGTTGATCCCGGAATCCCTTAGCAAAGGCAGAAATTGCTGCAATACTCCAGCAATAAAAACCCCAAATTTCCCTACAACACCGTTGTCGGCCTTTTCAGAAATCCTAGAAAGCAGATTGACCCACAAGAATACTGCCACCCATACTTTTGGATATACTAACTTGACATCGCCGACCACCTCTGCCGTACCACTAGCCCGCACTACCCCAGAACCCCATCATTTCAAGGTCTCTGCCATCCCAACCCCTCACCTCACACCCACGAGCATTATCAATCACGCCAACCAATATATTTGGAATCTTGTGAAGTCCTCCCTCATCTTCTGATCATGTTCTCGAGTGTTTATACTGCAATCACCAGAACTTAAACAACTAGCTCGGGAGAGCTGCATTTTTGTTGCCTATTCTGAATTGATTGCTGAAAACAGAGCACGATGAACAACAGGTGTAATCTGTAACTGAGCGACGCAATGCCAACAAGACTTCTGCCTGCAGCAATCCAAGAAGTGTCCAGCCCAAATCACGATGAGGCACGCTAATCCCCTTACCGAACCTAGGTAAGTACCCTTGTGGCGCTCGATGGAGTTTCCTCCACGGATCAGGCGAGAAAGCTGTCGCAGTGCCCAAAATTTTGACTGCTACTTCCGGACGTCTAGTAAATAGGATCATTCAAGGAGGGGTCACTTAGCAGCATGAGGCCTCTTTTACTAGACTAGGTGTACGAAGATTTCGTACACGGAATTCTCGCTGCATTGTCAAATAGTATCGAATGCCACCTTTGTGGCAGCGGTCAACGATACTGTTTTTTGCCTCCTCTCCGAAAGAGACATGAACTCTTGCCCCTCAGTTTTAGCACATCTAAATGTTTCTTTCCTTGAGCCTGTCGGAAGCCCCAAAAGAAACATTTTTCTGGTTTTAAGTGTTGCAAAGTTAAACCTGGCGTGTAATTTCGATTGCCTCGAGAAAAGTTGACCAAATTATCCTTATTTTTGTAGAGAGGAAGCGAGGCCCGGAAACCCTGACACACCACCTTGTTCAGCTGAATTCCACCTTTGCCTTGCTGAATGGCGATCGGCCACAATCGGATCGGGAACGAGAATTATCCCCTTTTTGTGAAGGACACAGCCCGTGTTTGGTTGCTACTGCAGTCACTTCCCGGGTTTCGGATATGTCAAACGTGATGCATGTGATCAACTTTGATTACTCGTTCGATACCCGGTGGTAAGTCTATCGAGTTGGTCGCACAGGAATTATGGCAAGTTTGTTCTTGTCGGGGAGCAATAGGAATGCGGCCTGCGATTTGGTAGGGGCGTTGTGCAAGCCCAAACAATGAGCACATTCTTGACTCCAGATACGACTAACTTTTTCAAGCAGTGACCATCGGCACGGCAATAGTGACAGTTTTGCAAGCAAAGGTCGCCTGAATTACGGATCCTTTGGTTGTCGTCCACCCAGTAATCGAAGTGTCGTTTGTGTTAGTACAGGTTCCTTGGCAAACAAGAACGAATATGTCAACGGAGGTTTCTGGTCTTCTGGGCATTTACCCACCGTTCATCTCTGTAACTGATGCCTTCCGTTGATCACCGACTTGGGGATATATTTTCGCGACATTTTACATTGAGTATCGGTAGAAGAAACAGTAGCGGGCCAATCAACTCACGCGTAGATTTAGTAAAAGTGGCTTCAGTGAACGCTATGGTCCTTTCAGAAACGTGTATTAGCAAGGTATGCCTCCTCCGCTGTCTGCGTTTCAGACACTGTCGGAGTCTCGACACCCAAACCCAACCGCTTTGCTGAAGTCAGGGGCCTTATCCGTCGTCGCGGCACACCAATTTTCAGCGGCAGCAGCTGCAGGCTCAAACCCGAGACCCACTTCGTACGCCGTTGGGGGCACTAATGGGTCAGGCAGAGGTGCTGTCAGCAGGCTTTAGTGGTGGCTACAGTCTACACTTAACCCCAGGCGGCAGAACACCACCATCTCGCGTGACTTTAGAAGCGTTTCATCATGCTGTCATATGTTTCTGCTCTGAATTTCGTATGGGTACATCATTCACTGCCGTTCTGCTGTCGTGAGGTATCCGCTATCGTCGCAGCAGCGACCAGCTTGATTCGTACCAGAGGTCTGGGCGTCCTTTCCGGAACCCGACCAACTTTGGCTTCGTCAAATTCACTCGCTCAAAACCCACTGACTGTAGCAACATGCTATTAATGCCGCGTAAGTTTAGGGCAGTCTAACGAGCGAGTCAGCACGGGGCTTTAAATTTCTCCAAGTTCGCTCTCCAAGCTTTTGTACACTTTGCATTCATAGCTGTCGGAAGATCTGTGTTCTGTCCAGAAAAATTCTTCAAGTTTATTTTGCGTTTTTAATTTTAAGCCGTTTTCGGTTGTTTTTATGACCCAATTTTCCAAGTGTAAGAAGTACATCAAAAACTAATATTTGCTGCCAGAAGAACTGGCTAGCCACAACGTTTGTCCCATTCACAAGCAATTAATCGATCACGCTGGATGATGTATTTGGTGAAATAAATAAAAGATTCGAAGTTTTGGAAAAACAACCGGTCAACGCTTTTACCCAACTGCCCTATTTGGAGGCAGTCATCACCTTCCTATCTCATAAGGCCGTCATTCGATGGCACCTTACAACGAATCCCCGAGGTTGGTCGATTCATTGACTTAGTGTCTTCTGAATAACACTCCTATCCAAGACTCCAATAATGCTGCAGTACTTACTATTTCCGACTGGCAACCTCTGGAGAAGATTAAACACATCACAATAAAAGCATGGGACTTAGGTCACCATCCTAGTCATTGTGTAAGACTATAAAATGATCCAGCTTGCATCCTGCCCCTTCAAATCGCTCCTGAATTCAAAAAATACAACATATCATTGATGCTAGCACTTTTTACAGAACTATCAGGATTGTGAAGTGTACTTGGCCTCCAAAAAAAGGAGCAACACGCCCCCTAGCGCAGAGCTCATAAGGTCCTAATGTTCACTTTCTAAATCACCGAGTTTTCATTCAACATTATTAACCACCAATCGTCCTCCAAAGTTTGAGATAAAATTAGACAAGTTACTGTCCTCCACTGCCCTTCAGCCACCATGTCGGAAGTTGCATTTGAACCATCCGCATCAAGGCGCAAACCTCCACGGCCGTCGTCAAAAATCCCCTCCTCAGAACCCCGGCAGATGTCTTCAGATGAGGAAACACGAATGGTTAGGGCATCCAGCCTATCCCAGCACTCGGTTAATTGTAAAAATGGCCTTAAGGCTCCTCCCAATCTCAGCTCCTAGCCCACTTAATGAATCACCAAATTTGCCGTCGAAAGTGATGCCACAGATGCCAAACACATCTAAGAAGCCACAGTGCGCACCCATTTTTGGACAATCACAAAAAGCAGGGTCAACATCTAATGACAGTCTAAAAAATCAACTGGCAAATCCTGAACCTAACATTTGTGAAGATGCAAAAAGTAAACCGATCTCAGTGAGTTGACAGGTCCCCACACTTCACACGTTTTCACAACTGCATAATTTTCTTGGAAACGTACAACCACTCGGATTAATTTTAATTAATCCGCCAGATTACACGCATAACATCAGGTACCATTCTATCTCGCTGAATCTAGCCTTAATATCATCTCAATTAGTGTAATTCAACATACGGTAACAAATATCACTTTCCACCCGAATGCCACGTTGCATATTCGCCGATATCACTGGAAACCCCCGCCCCCCGGTAGTTTCTTCAAACCATAAGAAGCTTCCCACCCAGGAACCTCACGCCATTTCTGTTAATCCCTTTTCCCCGCGATCTACCCTCTTCTGACTCACCGCTCCTGAATGTCCAACACTCTGTTGATGTAAAACCCGCCGTAAGGTGGCCAACTTTGCTACATTGTCTTTATTGTCTTTCCTACCTCCATCAAACCCAGCGACCTTATCTCGTCTACTGGACAGCCTCCTCCTTTCGCCGTTGCCAGTGGCGGCAACTTTGTCTAGGCCTACGTTAAAGGTGACGGATTACATTAACCCAGTCAACAGATCAACCACCAATCAGACGTCTTGCCCTACTCGTTCGAGGGATGACCCACAGTCCACTTCTAGTCACTGCTTAACGAGGTACCATCATTCCGCATTGGGCAAAATTAACATCTTCCCAACTAGGGGAGGTCAAAAATGAACAGAAAAATACTGAAAGATTGGCTGAAGGTAAAAATAATGACTTCTTACTGGATTTTCAATCACTAAGAAACCAAGCTCCACCCAGCATGCCATATATCAGCGGCAAGGGCTCTAACGAACAATTTTTGCCACTTTCACTGGATGCCCGCTCCCTGTTAAGAAATAGATATATCGGTCCTTTCATATCCTCGCCAGACTTCGAGTTCATACTAAAAACGAAACCTGGCACGGTTATGACACTTCGAACAGCGCGACTGCATCCTCTGGCTTTAAATATTTCGGGAAATGCCGTTAAATTCAGGTGGCTACCTCATCTACAGCGTTTTACCAATATCAACTAAATTGCCTCTGGATCCCTTGCAAAATGCTGCCAAATATACCGTTCGAGTCAGGGTTGATACTAGCGACAAAGTTCTTCTGATTGTACACTCCTGCCAAACTGAGTTTCTGAAGATAAATTAACGAATGAGTGCTGATTCTGGCCTACCAAGGCACAAGATGGTTTCTGGAGACCTCAGTTCACCCGTCACATGCTGTTTCAGGCTTGCTGCTGCCAACCACTTGCTCCGTTTCCTTGAAAGAATTCATTAAGGCATTCGGCCCCAGAACTCAACCGATTCAACAAGGAATTCTGGTGTTCTAGACTTGATATTTATGATGGGTGTAGCGCACATCTAAAAGGCTGGTTTATCTGGACCTAAGAATTTACCCTTTAGCTATCCATTCACACTGGCCCATGTGGAAAGCTCTCCGGACCAAACTCAAGGCCGTATTTTGGTGCTGATTGTCGTTATCTGCATCCTCTAGCTAGTAACTCCGAATTGAACATATATTTTTTCTAACACAAGATATGCAGGTGGATACTGACACATCCTATTCCAAGCTGCACAATTCCGTTGATCCTATTACTTCATCCCAAACCCCCAACATGATCCGCAAAAGAAATTATCATGATCGAATCAGCCATAAGCTCGTTGAACCTTAGCAACACTTTCTTAGGATTGCAGATATTTTCGTTGTTTCCGTAAATAAACTCTTAGTAGAAACCTAGTAGCAATGAATCACAAGAGTAAGAGCCGAGATCTGCTAGCTCTAGACCGGCCCAGCCCCAAAGAAGCACTAGCGAAATTGCGTAAACGCAGAATCACACTTCCAGTTCCTCAGCTACTCAAATTCCCTTGTGTCGTTCAGAACAGCATTCATTTTAGTAACCCATAAGTGACTCCGGATGCATCTGTTCTGATAAAGGACGAAACCATCCTTACTTCTTTCCGACCTCACTTGACTAGGCTGCCATAAGCGATAATCATATTTCTACCAAATGATTCAGCCCAGTTGGCAAAAAACAAACTTGGGTGCCACGCTGGACCTGAATTTTGACCGCCAGCTGTCCTCTTTTTTGGTGGGAGAGGTACCTCAATTTCGTTGACAGACATCTTTAATTTGTTTATTTAATGCTGGACCTTTCGGTCACAGTAGAGGAGCCATGGCCCTGCTAACTACTTCCTGATCAACCACACCCCACCGTCTCAGGAATTACGGAACGTTTGACTAATGATGATTTTATCATCTCTCCTCTGAAACATCTAATCCTTAGCGCCTGACATTTTGCCTTTCTTTGAGAGTAGTCTTGCGCCACTTGCAAGACTGAGTGATGTAACCTTATCACTAAGGTGCTGAACGCGGAAAGGTTGGTTATAGTAATCATTTTAGACATGAAGAGGGCTTTTTACAGTGCCTCATCGTAGACTGCACAATGAAATCCAGTCATATTGTACCACTCATCCAACCTTTTTATAGTTTCTACCAAGACCTTCATCTGGAAACCAGCTGGCACAAGTGGGTGACTCCACATTGGAACCTAGATTAGTGACCAGCGATGTAATCCATGGCAGCAATTTGTGCCCCCTGCTCTTCCTTTTCTATGCTCACGATATCTTTGACGTATTTCGTAGTGGTGTTCCATTTCCTCTGGACGAAGACTTCAAAGCAAATTAAAATTTGCCACCCTGAAGCCGTGGACTCCACCTTTATCAACAAGCCGAGAAAACCTCAGTCAACTCCTATTCAAAAGACCATCATTCATGACTAAAAGACCGATGGAGTTCCCGCCGGATGGAGCAGTACTATTGCTACAAATGCACGAAACCCACTGCAGAACTCAAACCTGACGAACAAATCATTTACAATAACCATCAAGTTCGCAACATGGGGCAAAAATATTCTTTCGCCTTGAACATATCGGAGCATATTCTTTCACATGTAAATACATTATTGGAGCTGTCACACAGTGCCCAAATTTAAATGAAAGCAAACTATGCCTTTGTGGAACCCAAATCAGACACATTCTGGGGTATTGCGCTCCAGAATGTACTAACAGGAGGCAATGAGAAGCAGTGGCAGCCGGAAACGTCCAGCATGCCTTTACCAAGCAGGTGACTGGTTTCCTGCCAAACTCGAATTATTTTGAACGCTTTGAGTCACTGCATCGAAATCCTTTGTGGCGCTGACACACAAGAGGGAGCGTAGTGCCCTTTGACAGTGTTACTACAGGTGACAATTGCGTCTCTGCACCCAGCATTGGGTGCCCATGCCCGTGCTCTCTTCTAAACAGAAGGTTCACTATTACTTTACAGGTACAAAATGCACCTGCCAGAGCCAAATTATTCATTGTTAAATATCTATCATTAAGCAACAGAAGCCGCAAACGATGGCGCATTTTATCACCGTCATCTGCCGAATTTGAAAAAGCCGTGTAGACTAGTGACCGCATATTTCTCGTTTTTTGACACCAATTTACAGCCGAGGTGCGATTATATGAAACAGGATTGGAATTTTGAAAACAGACTGATAGCACGTGCTTGCTATTCATGAAAAGGAAAAAGATCATATTAATGATGTCACCACATGAAAGGCACAACTAACACCAAAATGGGTTGCCTTTAATTTCTTTCCTTTAATGGAGTACGTCCCCTGCTCGGGAACTATTGAGGCAGCACAGTCGCAGGACTTTCTCCAACTCAATATTAAAAGCTTACCAGCCACTTAAGAGATTTCACTGCGCTGCTTAAATAGGGCACTAATTTTGCTGTAATAAGTCACCTCATCACAACAATGTCGTCCCTATTTTTTCTCATATTTTTGTTTTCCACGAAGCTATCCCTTTCCGGATGATCCTTGTCTAATGCCAATAATGACCAGCTGCTGTTAGTCAGCGCGCGGTTTGAAATTATGCTGAATACGTTGTTCTAGCTCTACCCAGTTTGCCTACTTATCGTTTGGTAGAAAAACCTGTGTTATGTTCGGAAGAATTCCACAAGTGTTTTTGCTCTTGCGCCACATTTTTTCTTTTCCATAGCCAGCTTTTCTCACTCAGATTAGTTTTAACACTATAATGAAGGCGTGTAACATGGATCACCATCATATTCATTGTGTGAGACTAAGACAAAAGATCCGACAAAAAGCCCGCCCGCTCCTGATACAATTTCGAGACAGAATTGTTACCCGTGAATTCATCAGGAAGAAAAATACCATTGCAGTTAACACCCTGAGCAAAACTATAGGGATTGCGGAGGATAAAACACTGCTCCAATGTGAGGTACGTGGTCTACAAAGGTGGAGAACCACCGCCTCCCCCAGCGTAAAATCATTAAGTTCTCTTGCCATCTTCCTACGCCACGGAGCCCATGTTCACTACCACATACCCCAAAACTCCCTCTCAAGTTTGAAGTTGACTTAGAAAAGTCACTCTCCTCACCTCCCTTCAACCTCCACGTAAAACATTGCGCATTCAACCATTTGCGTAAGGGCACAAATCCCCACAGCAGTCATCTGCGACCCCTTTTTCAAAACCCCAGCAAAAGTCTGCAAATGATGCGGTCGGTATGGTTAGGGCACCGAGCCTGCCTACTCTACCTGACAGTCCTAAAGTTGGTCCTATTATTCCTCTCACCCCTAAATCCCAACCCGCCCACAACACCCCAAAATCGTCACCGAGGTAGGCGCTACTGGTGCTATTTACGCCAAAGAAGCCATAATACACACACCGCATTACACAACTAAGAAAAACTGGCCCCAAGTCCAGCACCACTTTAGTAAATAAATCAACAACCCCTAGAACTTCATACCTGCCAAGAAATAAAAGGCAGACTAGATCGTTCAAGTCCTCTGGTTTCCACCTTTCACATCTCGCAACAGCTACCCAGTTTCTTCTACATGGACAACTATTTGGCTAAACTCGTATCTACCCGCCACATTCTACGGATACTGTCAAGTACCACTCCATCCCGCTGCAACTAACCCCACAGCAAACTCATTGGATGCCACCCAACATACAACGGAACGAAGTTTGTTTTCAA
Source organism: Fasciolopsis buskii (assembly GCA_008360955.1). Classification (NCBI taxonomy): domain Eukaryota; kingdom Metazoa; phylum Platyhelminthes; class Trematoda; order Plagiorchiida; family Fasciolidae; genus Fasciolopsis; species Fasciolopsis buskii. Next base: position 13,756 of record LUCM01009225.1, read on the forward strand.
CCTAAAACCGTGTGAATTACGGACCAAGTTTACTGGCCCCCTCTGATTACCGATATCTCCTTAGGCCCTAACAAGTCTCCCATTTCACAACTCTCTTTCGTTTCTGGCAAACCATTTTTCTCCCTAAACCACCCTTCTCCTGCCCTACCTCCCATGCTAATGGCCCACCCTACTCTCCCTTTGGAATAGAATGTGGGATAGCAAACATGACCAAGACGGAAATGTCCCCCGTGACTGAATGCAATGGGGACGGATTATATCACCCCGGACCACGAGTGAACTACCCACCAGAATTCATGCCAAACTCGCCTGACAGATAATCCACCGTCCACTCCCGGCCATGCTGCTCTGGGAAGACGATCCCCAACTCAAATGATGCAGCGCTCCTCCAGATAAAGGAGGCTCCAATGGAAACGAAATTCGTTGAAAATAAAAAATGTTGATTCTCCACAAGACGGTCAACAAACGAGGAACCGAGCTTCGTTCACTATGACACCAATCAGCGGAATGAGCTTCAGGAAAATTTATCTTCTGTCATTAAATGCAATCTCCATGTTAAAGAAAAGTAAATGCGTCTGTCTTCTCATACTCTCGTCAAACTTTGATTTCATACTTGTCACCGAGACGTGGCTCAATAACCACACTCCTGACAACGCCATGATAATTCCCGGCTATAAATCTTTCAGGAAAAGCCGTGAAGCCCAGAGTGGAGGTGGCCGCCTTATCTGCGTCAGAGAATATATACCAGCTACTTTGGGCCAGGATACCATGCTAAACACAATCCAAGTTTGCGTCTGAGTTAGAGCTAAGATGGGCAATCAAGGTCTTCTTGTTGGATTCATCTACCGACACCCAATTCTCGCCAAAGCGGCTTTTAATGATAACACAACAAATGAATGTCGCTACTGACCTACCAGGTCCGAAACGTCTCGCTGGGGATTTCAATGCATCTGACATATGCTGGTCCATGCTTTCCGCCCCAAATTAATTTCGTCCTTTCCTTGAAAGCATTCTTCATGGCGGCTGTGCCCACCACGCAACTAATCTAACAAGGAACCTCAATGTTCTTTACTTGATATTTACGATAGGCTTAACACATGTTGAAACGTCCATTGAAGCTAGTTTACCTGGATTTGGTCATCTGCCTGTTAGCTGTTCATCTACATTGCCCCTCCTGAATAGGTACGCTTTACCTAACCTCAGGTCGTGTTTCAGAACTGACTGGAATCGCCTACCTACTCTAGTTAGTGATTCAAAATGGGACGCATTTTTCTATCAACAGAAGTACAACCGGCTGTTGGTCAGTTCTACCCCAACCTGCACAAGTGCCTTGAAGCCATTACTCCGTCCCACAAGCCAAGCATGCCGCCTAAAAGAACTGACCGAGCAAGCTCGGTAAACTCTAGCGGGCCCTTTCTAAGACCTCGATGTTTCGTTGTTTCCGCAAATAAATGGATTAACCAAAACACTAGAAACGTTACTGGACCACAGAAGCAAAGAGCAGGAGCTGCAAGCCGAACCCAAATGCAACAGTAGCAAAACTGCATAAACGCAGAACTACTTCTGGGTCCTCAGCCACTCAAGTCTCGCATATCATTCAAATCGACATTTATGCAAACAATCCACAGGAGATTGCTGAATTCTTTGCATCTATTGTTGTAGACGATAAAAATTCCTCCACCACATGCCAATCTCACTTGACTACAGAGTCGTTGTATTTATTCCGGTAAAAACCGAAATTAGCCACCAATCTGGATTTGCCTAATTACTCCAGGCTGCCTTCGCATTAGGTGCGAGCGATATCCGAATTTTGTTAGCGAACATGTTCAACTTATCCATTCAGTGCTACACCTCCCAGTCACAGTGAAAAACCTCCGTGATTATACCCGTTTGCAAAAATGGTACACGGTATGACCCCGCAAACTACCGCCCAATAAACCACACCCCTATAGCTTCCAAGATCATGGAACGCCTGATTAAGACTGGTCTTATAGCCTACCTTCTGGAACATAAAATTGTTAACCGTGGCCTTCCTTCGTAAGAAGTCCTGCGCTACTTGCACGACGAAATGATTGAACGCTCTCATTGAGGCCCTGAGCACAGGGAAGTCATTTATAGTAATCTTTTTAGACGTGAAGAAAAATCTCTATAAAGTGTCCCACCCAAGTTTTCTAGGTAAAATGGCCTCCTACGGTATTGTTGATGCAATTCTATCGTGGTTTTTATCTTATTTTTATCGAGAAAGCAGACAGCGCAAGTATATGCCTAACCATCTGAACCTAGATTAGGTACCAGCGGTGTGATTCAAGGCAGCGTTCTGGGCCCCCTGCTCTTCCTGTTGTACGTCAACGAAGCCTTCGACGTTATTCGAAACATCACCCCATTTCACTTCGCAGACGACATCGAAATTGTGTAAAACGTTTGCTTGAGGCCCCGAAGTCCGCCATAATTGACATATTGCAAGACTCAGTGTCACTCAACTCCCGGGTAAACGACTGGATGTTGAAGTTCTCCGCCGAAAAATGCAGCATCATGGGATACAAATCCTGTGATGCTTCCAAGCGAACACAAGCTTGGATAACAAAACATCCCCGTTGACTGCCAAGTTCACGACCTGGGCTTATACAATTTCTGCACCCTAAACTTCTCGGAGCATGCTCTTACACATGACACAAAGAAAAATAAATTAATGGGGTTGTTACAAAGAATTCTGATATTGGACGAAAGCGAACTACTTTTTTTCGGACCCACGTCAGACCCATTCTGGTGCATGGCTCTATAGTCTGCTCTAACATGAAGCAATGCGACAGAGTGGCGATTGAAAAAGTCCAGCGTGCATTTACCAAGCAGTTGATTGGCTGCTGTGATTTGTTGAAATTATATCCCTTGTGTCTTCGACGCATAAGAGTATACCTGGTACTCTTTATCAATATTATCACAGGGGACAGATGCGTCTCTGCAACTCTTGTTAGGAACCCGCTCCCTCATTCTCTCCGAAATGAGGATTCCGTTATAACTCTCCCAGTTCCAAAGACGTCTGTTAGAGCCAACTTCCTTATTGTTTGATATTCGTCACTGTGGAATAAACTCTCCAAATGTTGTGCATTCGGTCACCATTATCTACTACATTTAAAGGCGAAGTATATAGAGTAGTTACTGTGTCCTTTCTCACTAATCTATACCACCCATACTCACTTGAGTATCGAGTGTGTGAAACTGGACTGGGGTTCTGAAAGACGTGTTGATGTCACCCATTTTCATTGTGGAAAGGAAAGTAAATCATCCTACTCATATCATATAGGAATCAGCCTAGTCTCTTTCACTTCAAACAGAGCACCGGCACCGAATGCTACCTGTTTACATGCAGTTCCACGTCGGATGCATCTCACCGTTCCTCTGCCTACAAAATCGTTACCTATGGCTCAATAGGCTGAATTCATATCCATAAACCTTATCGTTCTAACTGCGTATAGGAACACTCAGCCACAGCTCTCTCCCACCCACTCATCTTACTAATCCCCACACCGTCGCCAAAACGGTGTGGCAACCATAACCTGCAACCGTCATCTAAAAAACATTCACTGTCATCCGCACCCTTAATTTTCATTAACTCTTCTCTTCATGCAAATGACTGGCCCGAAGAAATCACCTTGTTTCGGACGAACCCAAACGATAGCCTCCAGACGAAATAAGGCATATGTCTTGCATTCTTTCTTTCTCCACTTTATCTGTCCATTTCAGACCTCATAATCTCGCAAGGAACATAGAGTTCTCCGTGATATCTACTCATCTTGTGGTGACCGTTTCCATCTATCACTCCTACTGGCCCCGACCATTTCTCGTTTCGGAAGGCACGGCCCCCTAGAGCGACATATAATCCATGTTTACCAAGTGGAATTTAGTCAACCCCTAGTGCATCCATCTTTGTAGTTCGACTATTATTTAGATCAGCAGCAGTTAATCCCCGTCCGTTCTATTAAATACCGGCTCATTCTCCTTACTCACAGTGTAGACGATCCTACCAAATACCGGTTCATTCTGTTTAATCATAGCGCAGACGATCCACACACTAGACTAGCCAGCCCACCTATTTAAACATATATATATATATATAT
>LUCM01009225.1:23928-54747 GCA_008360955.1 Fasciolopsis buskii
GATAAATGTGTTTGCAACGGCGTTTGACGCATGACAGAAATTACGGATATCACAGGAACCAAGTCAGTTTACAACAAAAATCTAATCCCCAAGTATAATTGATCTTTAACGTCCATGTGAGTGTTTTGCGTTCAGACCAGGATTTCTGTGTTGGAAGCTAAAATTACCTATTGTCACTATAGGAAAGATCTAATTTGCCAGTGTGCTGTGTTGGACCATTGGACTAGGAATCACCTGCGCCGCTAGTTGATGTGGAAACATACTCAGTTTCTTCCTCTATTTCGTTGTCACTACAATCAATTAGAAACGCACAAAACAGCCTTACCCATAAAAACTTCCCGAGATATTTGGCGCCTCGACCGCACTTACCACATTTGCTCTCATTAAATCTCCACAGCTTACTTCTGAGTCGGGAGATGTTGTGCTATCGCCTATTTATTGCAAATAACGAAAAGCTTTAGAGTCCATCGCATAGATTTCTAGTCCATTGTTCATGGTCTGTGAGCTGCATTTGTTCTACATGGGTGCCAGCAACCATCAACGCTTCCTTTCTTCGTCTCCACATTGATGTTCTAGAGTGCGCACATATTTAAACGCGACCTGAAGCTATTCATGAACTCAGTTTTTGCCGTAATATTGTTAACGAAATTACTAGACAGCGGGACTTTACACAGAAATCGATATTTTGTATTCCTTATGTGGACACAAGGGGAAACACAGAAACTCCAAAATGGAGTGACAGAGGAAAATAGGTTAGGCAACGATGTCCAGGAAACCACCTTAAACATAGTTGCGTGACTTGCTTGTTAGATTCCAGTCTAATAAATATTGTCCCCTCATCTAGCTAAGTTCTGTAAACCTGGAAATGTCATTATCGAGAGATATCATCCAGGTGATCCACAATAATGTATATCAGATAACAAGTTTTACGATTAAAACTTAGCCCAACTCTTATAACTGTTTCCAAATGAATACTTTGATTCCAATAATAACAGTCCACAAAATACCCTCTAACATAAGTAACGCGTGTTCACGCAATCACTAAGGAAACCCACTTATCCATTCAATATAAACATGACGAACACCATAATCACAACAACGCAACTTACATGTAGCAAGCAATCACCAGCAGGTCACGAGACCGAATGACCTTCACAATTAGATTTCATTAAAATCCTTTAGTAAGACTCGCCAGGACGTTGGGAATTTCTATGACCAAAAACATTAGCTGTGGCCTGTTCACGCAGTTATTTATCCGCATTTCCTAAAATTGCCAACTGCGGTGCCTAAAATATGAAATCATTAACATAATTCGTGTTACAGCCTTCGGATAAAAATAAAAACTATAAATGTTTAATTTACGACTTTACTAGTAAAACTATCAAAAAACCCCATGACATAATGCGACTATGAAAAACGAACTCTAGCGAACTGCTTTGGGGGTGTCTTGGCGCCCCGTGTACTGACTGGGTAATCTTGTTTGTCACATCCGCTATTTATGGCGCCTTTAGTCGTTTGTCTCGACTCTTGTTCAATCCAAGCCAACCTAGTCAGGCGAGAACAATTAAATGTCTTCTGGCCGCTCAACACGCCAGAGTTTTATGTCTTAGTGAAATCGCTTAAATAGGTACACACAAGATAATAGCCAATGGCTGACTGACCCACCCCCCGTCTCTTGAGCAGATCCCTTCTTCTTCGAATTGCACTTCTAGCTGTCTTCAGTTGCGTAGCCTGGATAGGAATCAATCCGGTACATTCTATCATTCCATATAGATACTTTATTACTAGTGATTAGTGATTAGTCCATGGACTTCCTGTTGGCGTTGTGCGGTGGAGCTGCTCAGCGTTGAGTAGATGAGCTTCAATCCTGGTGCTTTCGAGCCAGAAGATTGGACTGAACGCTTCCGGCTATGGTGCATTATAAAGAGAGAATTGAAGAAATTATACCAGGGAGCCTTTTATCTTACTACTGCTGGTCAGTCCCCGCATCCACTAATGAAGAACTTGATACTTTCGAGATGTTTCCAATCGGTATCATTCGAGAACTGAAGACACGTGGTTTGCTGAATTTCTGAGCCGTGAAGTATTTAAAATTTCACACCGTTATCAGTGGACCTAGCATGAAATTTCGTGAATTATTCCTGGCGCCGAAGAAAAATTGTCAAAATAAAATTCTGAAGATCACTTAGAAATTCAGTTAGGCGACCGTCTGGATACTGTTCTAAACCGTTTGGATATTCAGAACAAACTACTGCTTAAGCGTGATCTCACATTTTTCGATATTTGAGCAACTTGTGACAAATCAGATGACGTCCCTGAAGCCACAACCGAGCATCCCATTTTTATTGTTAAGTGCCTACTCCCGAACCATCTCGAACCTCTTCACAGAGACGGAATCAAAAGCCCCTGATAAAGAAATATCAGAACAAGGATGTGATCGGGCCAAGTGCACCAATCAGTCTCATTATCGTCCGTATCCATGGGGTCACTAGTCACCGCTTCAAGCCACTTGATGTAATCCGTATTACGGCGCGGTTCTAGCGCAAATGTCCCCGTTTGGTTTTTCGTCTCAACCGAAATCTCCTCTATTTCAGGATTGAAAGCCAGGCGTGTGTTGCATTATTCCTGTTCACTTGAAACGATATCAAGTGCTACCTCTGACCAGCCACTATGCGAAAAGTTGATCTCACTATGTTGTAACAACAAAGACCACCGGGAAGTTAATTCGAGGAATGTTACTATTCTATGGTAATTCGGTGTTGCCATGTAGACAACAGGAAGGCCTCCTGAAAACGAAACTACTTTCGGTGTCACTTCATCCGTATGGGCGACCCTGACTAGGGCGGCAATGGAAAGTGACGGTCTGACTTCCGGCTGACCCTCAATCCACGGCTGCGAAGATGTGCTGTTACGGGAATGAGGCCAGCAGATTTTATGAAATGCACACAGGGCAACCGATACTTCTCAAAAACCTATGTAGCAAAATTGTGCTTACAGATCTCACTCTGGCCAGAATCCAAGCCTTTTGGTCTCCACGTACTATCTGGGATATTCCAAGTTTCCATAGGCGAAGTGAATCACGGTTTTGGTGGACTACCAGCCTATGAAGATGATGCTATCATTTTTTCCGCCACCAGAGCAGAGCACTATTCGAGGTTAAAATTGGCGATTAATTGTCAGATCGAGAAGAACGTATCCATCAAACCTACCATTTTCAAGTTCGGTTTCTCACACTTAGCTTTCGTTGGCTTCAAATACAGCAAGTGGGATAGTCGACCAGAATCAGACCACCGGAAACCGCTTGTACGAATGTGATCACCGAGGTCTCAAGCCCGTCTGCGTTCCATTACTGGAGTGCCTGCAACAGTACTCCCGATTTATACCAATTTTCCAGCAACAGTACAATCGTTATCTTCAGGTCAATCATCAGATTAGCAGTGCTGGATAAGTAACCGCAAGAAAATTTTCCCCAGCATGATTAAATACATAACTGACAGACCAAATCTCTATCCGTTTGACTCCAACAAATGTACCCCGCTGGCAACTGATGTTTAGAAGACGTCCGTAATGCAATCCCGAACTTGTTTCCTTTCGAATTCTGAAGCCGGATTTGACAAAGTCCCTTTGATCGATAGAACAGAGAAGACTCGATCCAAAAACCAGATGTGAGAAATGCATTCTGTGTTGTGGCGTCCATATAGCATGGATACGACAATATACGCAAAGGCAAACCATGACAGAAACTGTCTATGGATATACGTGGCTCAAAAGCTAAGGCTCTCAGAAGTACAGCAAAATGAAAAATGCAGACCTAGGGAGCGGTGAAACAAGCGCAACCAAACAAATGTCATAAAAACAGCAGAGAGTCAAAGCAGGTCCCGAAAAATTCGGACGTGGGAAATAATCGATTTGTTCCGAAAGCTCGAAGTCATTGCAAGTGCACTAGAAGTGAGATTTGGAAGATTTCTCCAACATAAAATATGTCCATTTAGTTGCATCTATCGTCCAATCAGTGCAGCCGAGAGGTGATATCCATGAGTATAGAGAGAAGCTTTAGTGCATGGTCTTCATGAATACTGATTCGGGCTGAAGTTCATAATTGTCCAAACGCCTTTCCAATTCAAGAAGGACTTCCACATTGCCCGATCCCATATTTTTGTTTAAAGTTTCAGCAAAGTTTTCGGCTAATTCAGTGGATTGAGGGTGGTGTAAAGCAGTTATCATGAAGGGATAAATCACAGATTTCAACCCAATTTTCATCTTATGAGCAGTGAAATTACCCCCATTATAGGTCACTAGGGTACATGTTACTCCTACTAGGGCAAAAGTCTTCCGAATGGCAGCAACCGAAAATTCTGAATTCACAGTTATAGTAAAATACACTGAGATACATTTGGAACTGAGAATAAGTGGTAGCGAAGGCATAATATCTGGTACGACATTATCCATACTTGTTATCGCGAGCTCTGACAGGATTCTTAAATAAAAGAATAAGAAATTCGTTTGGAATGCTAGGAGTGGACTTTTCGTTTGCATTGTTGGGTAGGCTGGTTCAAATGGGCATGAGTTTCAGATCACCATCACCTAATTCCGGTCAAGTAATTTATGTTTTTTCCGTACCAAGATGTCCTAAAAGCAAATTAGACTATACAATCGGTTGTAGAGATGAAGGAATGACAAGGCAACCGTTGACAAGCAGTGTTTCATCACGAGACAAATATTTCTATAAGAGGTTTATAAAACTCAAGGAGTTGACGTTTGAGCTCTGTCGTCCGTCCATTGGGATGCAACATAAAACAGCATCGTAGTGCTTTTTTGTTTCATGTAATAAGTCTGATCGACTCGATCGAAGGCGTTCCATCAGTAGACGACCATTAGAAGTTCCCCGAAAGAGAACGAGTGCCGATAGCGAGATAAGTGATTTTTATCCGGTGCTGGTATACGAAGAGAGAGATACAAATAATGAAGATGTGGAATTTGTTATACGGACATGTGAACAGTTGTATGATTATATACACCGAAATCGATGCTCCATCGAAAGGAACAAGAACAGATGAGTTCCGTGTTTATGATTCCTGTGTGATTTGTTAGCGGCCAATTGGTCGATCTGTATCGTTTAGATCCTTCCGTTACTGCCGAATAGAAAAGGAATTGTAATTTTAGACGAAATGTATGACTATTGTAGTTGTTTACACGCTTCGACACTAGGGAGCCAAATTTGTTAGCCTTTCAAGACTAAACTCAGTTGGCGAAAGTCACAAACTGACAGTCCGCATGATATAGGAAATGAAATGTATTTGAATGAAAATGATAGTGGGAGGGGAGTAGTAACTAACGTGGGCGTTGCTGCGCAAAGAGACTGATGTAGGCCTCCGTATAAGAAGTACCAATGTGGCTTGCTTCATTTTTCCTAAATTTCACTTTATTTAATTATTATTACGAGTAGCAGTTCAAACTGATCTTCGATTTTGATACTAGCTAATTAATCCTGACTTCAGTCATTGGTTTTAGGGGTAAGGTAGAGTAGATTAGGCGGGATTCGATTCGAAATTTTAACCTCGGGAGCTGCAATTGTCCAGTTTTGGCACTGTCTGTGCAAACTGGAGCAAAATTCATCCCATTCGCATATATACCATATCTATCTTATATTTGTTCACTACCGTTCCAGCCTCAGATAGCTTCCACAATTGTCAGTAATCTCATTGGTATTGTGAATGACTATAAAGACCATCGCCAACTGTGCACAAGAATAAACGGTTTCAACTGGGCTGATGGCTATTCTCATGACCACGGTGTGGTTAGAATTCTCGATTAATTTTTATCCAAGCGTTATCGGTTTTCTGTGCGGTAATGACTATTGTTCGACGAATCTGGCGCACATGCCCAAATTTATTCGTGACCAACAATTTGAATGCAAACTTGTACACAAACAAACTCTCAGGTCAGTTGAAGCTACCTCACTGGTCGATTCTCTTGGGAACAAATGGGTCAGTTTGTCTTGATATCTTTGGGTGCCCCAATGATTCGGCATGCAATGTAACCATTGCGAGCCGTCGATTAACCTATCGACACGTGAAGTCTGGGTTTGAAAATCACATGCTATTCGACTCACAATAAGATGACAAGCTGTAAATTATTCGCATACATCAATCAACATCACAATGAAAGACGATTAGCCTTGATAGGTTGGACCACTGAAATAAATCAACTATTGGGTTTGGGTGTCCGAATATCAGTCAGGTAGTCATTAACGTCTAGGAAGAAAAATCGAGGTATATAAACACGGTTAAACCACACATGGGTTGCCAAAATTTATCTGCTTTATATGCTACTATGAACGGTCATGTGACTTCGTTTTCGTTTCTCTAGTAAGAAAGCGATACATTTAAGGTGGTTCCCGATGGATGACAATCAACGGGTATCCAATTGGCGTAGACGATGTGTTGTGAAAACGAACAGAACAGAATCAATGAAACCGGCGACCAATTACATGCTTAGTTTCCGTTCAGAGAGAAGATCCAAATTTAAAGAATCACTGGCAGATGAGCAAGTAGTACGTACTCAGTGTCTGTTAGTAGAGGTGTTCCTTGATCCAGAAATAAAAGATGTGCAACTACTAGGCGAATGACTTCGTGTACATCGGATACCTCTAGAGCGCAAGTGTTAATTATGAGGAAATATATTCTTTGATACTACCATATCTACCGCGTGACTTCTGTGAGTTAACCTACGAGAAGCTCATCCCGACATTTACTGCCACATCGGACTGCAGACCCCCGAGGACCGGCTGCGACGAAAACCGCCTTCATTGAAATCACAACAATTAGAATCCAGCTACACACTGATTGCTTGCATTCATTTGGCTTCTCACAAAGTTGTATTCTTTCACTACTGAGATGTGTCCTTACGTCTACTTTGTCATCACAGTTCATGGTGAGCGCATGTCCAGGAAGAAAACGGCCAAGGGACGACAGTGTGTTCATTGAAGATTTCATGAAATAACTGAAAGGATTTCAAACGAGAGCATGCAAACCAACAAAGTGCAAATAATCAAAATCGTTTGACTGAATACCGTAATCTAGAGTACTTGTCACGTGGAAACGTCTAATTCGGCTGTGACAACAGCGCACAGCACGGAAAATAGCACGAACATAACGAGATACACTGTAATATTGGTACTGAAATCGATATGCGGAATTCTGTCGGTGACAATGGAGATAGGGCACTAATTACCAAGCTATGCAGAAGAAGACATTCTGACGGATGAAGTGCAGTCCGTCCAATGGTCTTTGAGTAATGTTTGAACTTCACGACCGTCTGTCGCCATAGTTCTCATTGGGTAGCTCTGTATGTCGGATAGCGCGAAGCGGTACCGAACTGCATTATGTCACTTACACATAGATTCACCACATGTACCCTTTCGTAGACAAGGCTTCGATAACAGAAACCATGTTTCGCAGGAACTAAAAAATATTTTCATCATTTGAATCCCTCAATGTATAAATGTTATAAAGGATTTTATCTGTCTATTAAACACATTGAATTTGTCTAGGAGAAGTTTGTAAACCCGAGTAGCCAATTTTACAAGAAGTTAAGCTTCCGCCGGCGAAGGAAAATAGTTCACTGTACGTCTCAGTTAGCAGCGCGTTTAGTAGCGGATAAAATGGATGGGATGATCGTCGTCTTTGCTGAACCTCAGAGTTTTGCCAGTTTCCTCTGCATCCAGCTGTCGTTCGTTTGAAGGATACCTTAAAAAATTATTTTTTATGGTCACTATCGATTGCGATCTAATGCTAACAGGCTTTTGGTGAATCTCAGTAACACATGGTAGATAACTGTGGCTCTTCAAATCATACTTTCACTCGTCAGAACTCATACAGCGCTGAGAAATTTGAGCATCAATGTCCGTTGGATCATTTCAGTGTATACCCTTCTGAATCTTTTTTTCTTAAGGTGAATCACATGATCAAGAGTTCGGAGTGTTTACCACAGATATTCCAAAGGTGTGCGCCAGCTTAGTTTTCAGTCTTTCCGATACAAGAGCCAACAATGCGCTTGTAGAATCAAAGAGAAAGAATCAGTATTTCATATATCTAAGTGGTTATTTTTACCGTAACACCATACAACATCATTGTGTTTCGGGGATTGCAGGTTTACATGAAAAAAAAAACAAAACGAACATAGAATCCTGCTTTGTAATACCCTTTTCAGATTCTCACATTTGGATAACTACTTCGATTCATTAGTTGATCCATTTATAATAAAGTATATTTTATAAATGCATTTCGCCTACCACTGTGGATCAGTCATTAAAATGCTTATTTGCCAGTTTGGGCGATGACCATTGCGTCTTGCCAACCGTACACTGTACATTGGATCATCTAATTCTCTGTAATAACATGATTCTGCATTCTCATATGTACACTTGAAAAGCTCATTAACTGTACTGGAGGAATGAACCGCTAGTTAGCGTAACATATTTGTCCAGAATGTTTGTTCATCCACGGGCTGAATTTTTTCATGTTTTCCGAACGTCTATTGTTGTCATTTTAAAAGATGTCGAATATCCGAAGCATTATCTGATGCTCGTTGACTCCAAACATTTTAAGAGGCGGACGGACATCACCGCTTAGTCAAATGTAATGCCGCTGTCCTCGAAGGACCGGCTATGCGACCGATATCCATGTTCATTCGTTTGAAATGCGACATTATTGATTGTACGCAAAAGTCTTTACAGTGTGACACAATACAATACAATACAATAATACGTTAACAAACAGCGAAAGTAGCAAGGAGTAGTCATGTACGGAGGATCCAAAAACAGCATGATGGCACTGATTTTCAGTCCGAGGACGGGGCAGTTGTAACGGGCCTTCAACCAAAGTGATCAAGTCTGGTTAATTTTCAATCCAAGCAACCAATATGTACACTGATAAAACGAGGAATTTGTCATCTGATGAAGATACTCATCCAAAACGAGTGGCTGCAGCTGACTGTAAGTTTGTCACTGTTCATAGATATACTTGTAGCCATCCTTTCTGCAACGATCAGCTGCGTCGCATTATGCCGGAGTAATAGAAACTCTGCGATTATATGCACAGTACGTAAGTCTGCTTTTAGTTTATATGGCATAAATGTGTTTGAACAGAAATAAACCTCAACTGATAACACAATCAGATGACATCGAACTAAAGGCGTTCATACGTGTACGTAAACGTGCTTGTGTATCATTCAGCATGCACTCGCGCCCTCTGACAAACTGAACCGCAATTCTGTTTCATTGTGTTCTTGCAAAAATGTTGGTTCCATTATTATCTCCTTTCGCTGCTACTATGGGTCGGTATTATTCCTGTTTAAAAAACTTAATACTTTCCACCGTGGAATGCTTTCACGGACTGTTGTACCTCAAAGATCTAATCCATCTAGAAGAGGCACTCGTGCTGGCTGCCAGACAGCTTTTAAGTTCACCCATCCAGGCAAGCGTTCCATTCCGGAATTGTTGAGCACTAAAATCCGTTCTCTGTTTACAAAAATGTTGGGCGTCCTTCAGTCACCGATTCATGTTACCACTTGTGTCATCTACATACAAGAATCTTGGTTGAACCCGGATATTGCTGATTCCCTCTTGTCCATAGACGGCTTAAGACTCTGTGGACAGGACAGAGTTTTAGACAAGAAGACTGGAGGCGGTTTGGTAACATACATGAACTCCTGTTCTGGCAAGTCCGAAGTTGTTTATACGTACTAGCTAAACGGAATCGACTATCGCATGACACAGCATCATCCTAGGTTTTCCTAGGTACAATCACAACGAACATGTATATTGCTCCTTTTAGATCGCAACACAGTATCTCATCTTTATTCGACTCTTTCCTGGTATTTATTGTTCTTCTTCTTGAGGACAGTCAGCATATTATTGTGGGTGATTTCAATCATGCATCAACCCTACCACTGACTGCGTTTGAGTTGTCTGACCTCTGTTTCTCTAACCACAATTGATTCCATTTTAGGTAGAGTTATTACCAATCACAATGACTTATTTCCCTGAAACTGCGTCATCCAATTTCAGGTAGTGACCATTGTCTGCTTCTGTTGAGGCCCAAGATATACTCTCAATCAGCCTTTCATTGCTTCAAGCAATCAGATCAAATCCAAATTCGCCTTCGTAATTTTTCTCACAAAAATCTTACCGTTTTTTAAAAGTCTGTGCTTGTTTTTCTTGTGAACACTTGCGCAATGACCATGTCAGACTTTTCACAGAGACTCCAAAGCAATCTTTGATATCTGCTGCCCCTTAGAAACACTATTAGTTTTGAATGATCGTGTCTCCTCCCAGAAACTGAAATCTCCAAAAAATGAATTTACTAATAAATTTAACAGATACAGTTTAGGCGATGTCACCTCCCTTACTCAACACATTTGCAAGTTTTTTGATGCATTGATGAAATCTGTACGTTGCGCCTTCCCGGACTGGCATTTGATTCTGTCCGACCGTCTCTTCTACTTCTCAAACCGGAACCATTTGCTTGTTCCAGGCCTTTATTAGCATGGCCGGCTGATTACTTTATGAAACGAGCCCAGTGCACACGAATGGACGGTCAAACTTCAAAACAGATGGTTAACAACTCAGGCGTACTTCAGAGTGCTGTTCTTTCACATTTTCTTTTCTCTACTTACATCAGTGACTTTTAATCCACCCCCCATCGTCTATGTAAGCAAGAAAATGATATTGCTTTCTGCCAATCCGTTTTAAGCAACGATGAGTTTCAAAGTTTTCCAACTACCTATCTCCTACCTCGGATTTCCCTGCACCAGTTGGTTTAAATCCCAACACATAAATGTTTGGAATGTCTGTTCTCTCTCTTTCGCTCGGTCAACCTACCCAATTGAGATGTCTCCCGTCAACTCAGACACACTTACCAGGGTTGATGATTCTGTGAAATATTTAGGAGTTGCTAATGAAAGAAATCTCACATTTACACTTATGTAAAGAATCTCTGTTGGCCGTCGTTTCAAATCAAGAACAAAGCACCATCTCCTGATTTGTATACCAATGTTTTTTCAATCCTTATTTACTGTTCTCCCGTTACTTTTTCAGTTTTACCTATGAAAGATTTTAAAGTTCTTCGCCGGGCTCTATCACTGATTATCCGTGTGTCGTTCACACCACTAAGTGAGTTGTCTTTCAATCTATGTGATCACTACTTATCAGCATATGAGAAATTTGTTCACAAAATTCTTTCAGATCCTACGCATCCTCTACACAACGATATTTCAAAGTGCAGCTCTGATATTTCAACACGATCCATCTTCCGTCCCATAAACTCTAGAATCAATGTCTATAGGAACGCCACTGTCCAATATTTAGCACGAATTTTGACAAGCCGTGGCCTCGTCTAAATCGACTTCTTGGGCAACCTACCATAATGTGTTTAAATTATTTGTCGATGAGTTTATTTCGGTTTTACGAGTTGGTGAGGGCTTCATTTTCTTAGTTCCCCGCAGACTGGATGCTATTGAATATCGTTCATCAGTCGTCCCAACGAAGTAGGTTTCCCCATTGGTCAGTCTCCAACGCTTGAAAGCGTTTAATCGAGGCGCATACACAAAGGAGTCGTGGGACAAACTGGTAAGCTAACAAGAATGTAATCTCTTAGAATCTTTAGAAGACCCTGTTGTTGACGATGTCTGGGGACAACAAGAATTGTTTTGTGTGGTCCGTTATGTCCAGGATCATGCGGGAGCAAATAGCCCAAAGTCAGTCATTCGGGTGCATACGATAAATACGCATTCAGGACAACATCCGTCTACACATTCATCGTTGACCTGTTTTCTTTTTAACTGATTGACTGGTAAAATAGTAGATTTTGAGACAAGAAGCCTTTGCAAGTACGAGGATGATCCACATAGTTGCTACAATTAGAAATTTGCTCCAAGAAACAAGTCGTAATCAAAAAAAGGCTATTTACGTCAGTATGTTCTTAACTCTAATTACTGTTTGGAAAGACGAACAGGTAGAAATAATTCACTCATACTTATTTCGTTTCTTCATGATCCGAAACAGTATTAGCAAGGACAAATATTTCATTCTTTTTTCGAGGTGTTCCCATGACGGCCGATGTTTGTGTGCACGTGACTGACTAAAATGTTTTTGTTCTTTACGATAACAATATTTATTTTCCAAAGTGTAATTGATCATCTGCTCAAAGTTTTCCTAATTTTGTTAAAGGGAATGAATAAATGGCATTCATATTTCTATTGAATTTTATTAGTATCCTAGAATTTGTAAAATTTTGCTAGCAAAGAACCAGCAGAAGGAATCCGATTGGCAGCGGTTGCTACGTTTCGGAAAGAGCTAGGTACATCCCGAAACCAAGTTCCCATTGGCCAATATGGATAGTACGGACGGAGGAGAGGAACATTGCAAGGTAGAGAAGTTTCCTTTCAGAATCATGTTCGTTAGGCAATACGCATGCACCCTCAAGGTCACGCTCGCCCAATCTAGACGATTCATATTGGTTGGTCAAAAGAACAGAAAAATAGGATCCACTAAGCAATATTCACACCTTTATTTACGTTATTTTAGTTCATAGAAATACTGGAGTAAAGTATTGTTTCTAATCATTTTGTACTAGAACGGAATCCGCATGGATTACAGACTTAGAGTTACGCTGTTAAACGTTGTAAGAATAAGCACCAAGAGTAATATCCCACTTGTGAATCATAGCCGCCGAGGATTTTGTTGGCTAAGCGTAAGAATCATACATGAATTTAAGAGCCCTATGATCGATCACGGGTGCGAAATCTGTAAAAAACGAGTATCCGTGAGGAAGAGTAACTTTCCAGTAGACAGCTAGATTTTCTGGCTTTGTTTAGGTGTATCCCTGTTCTGCAGGACTGAGGAGCCTGGAATTACAAAACACCAGATGACATTCTTATTCCAACACAACTCCAATACCTGTACGGTTGACATCCGTAATGACGACTGGCTGTGACTGAGGGGAAATTCACGTAAAATACCGTCTGTGGAAGGATAAATCGACAAACGTGAAAGCACACGCCCGTGTGTGGCAGTCCAGTAAAACGTCTGTTCAGAACATAAAACGAACAGTGAATGGACTGTTCCAGAAACAGAAAGAATAAAACAGGAATACTGCCAAAGTGATCCTACGACCGAATGAAGTTCGATAAAGGATTTGTGTCATCACTCTTTGGGAAGGATGGAAAAAAAGATTCATCTCGGGTCGAAATCCATATCAAGCAACCAAAAAACCTAAGCAGGTAAACTGGGTAGTTGGAAGGGCATTCATCGTTAATAAAAGGCGCCTTGCGTAAAAGTCATAGTCAAAGCAATAATCACAACGCTTTGTTGGGAACTTGTACCATCATTTGGTGGTATGCAAATTGCATCTTACTAAATCGCGAAATTTTGAAAAACATGACCACTGGTGGAAAATTCTGTTGGGCCAAAAGATGCAACGAATCAAAAAGCATCGAAAGAAGAGCTTTAGGGGACCGCAAGTTTGCGATTAAAGAAGATGCAACTCTGCCAAGAATATTAGAAAACTAGCAGTTTCTTCCAGGGCCAGCGGTAGCCATACGGATAAGGTCGTGGCGTTTGGATACGGAGGTCACGGGTTCGAGTCCTTCAACCGCCGGTCAACTTCCCACTTGGCAGCCTTCTGTTTGCCGCGGCCCCTTTCCTAAAAAGTGATGTACACTGGTGTTTCATTGATAAAGGAAGTAAAAAATAGAAGAAAAGAATCCATCTGTTCACATGTGAGGCATCAGATTCGAGAGAGTTCTACTAACCGCGAGGTCAGTTGTATGAGTCCGTAAGTGTGTCGAGAAGCAGCAAAGGATTTAGCTCATATGTCCGCAGTAGCACAGAGAACAAGGAATAGTGGCATAAATGGAGTTGCGGACAGCAATGCAAGTTGTATCGACAGAATCTCTAAGTACAAGCAGTTTATAAGACGGCTAAGCAATCAAGTTGGAACTTCATTTGTAATCACGATATAACAACCTTCTCTTACAGTGAATGAAGGACTTGACAGACTGCAAACCCGTAGACCAAAAGGAATCACGCTGCATTTCATTAAAATGGTATCATCAACTGTTCTCGACATGGCTCTAAAAGATTTCATTACAGTGAACTTCTCCAGGTCTTTTTAACCAAGTTGCCGCAAATCAGTACAACTAAAGGAAAAAATCAACAAGTTGATACCAACTTGCAATGGACCAATGTTCTTTTAATCTACAGTCGAATGTCCAAAACTTGAAGCAACGAAAAATCCAGTCATTGAGCTATTCATTTGAATAGGTAAAACACACAAAACATCCTAAAGTACACGTACACGTCCAGTGACATTGCAAAAATGATTTTGGTTGGAACAATTTTGGCCGCAGAATAGAATCTGAGCAGGTCTGTTAGCAAAATGGTAGATTCCACACTACCCTTATCCACAATGGAAATATATTTCTAATCCCTAAGATGAGCATTATGTGTGATATGTAAGGTTGTCTAGGCGATAATCAAATCAAATTGATGGCAGGCTGTTTTTCAATTCCACGATTGCGATGAATGAAAATATAGCTATCAGGAAAGTTGGATTTAAATTAAAAACACATTTTCTGAAATGTATTTGACTACAATGAAAAAAATGCTTCTCGTCTATGTGCATATTAAATTTGTGAATGAAGCGGACCACGTGAACCGCATTTTTCGAGATCGGAATATTAAGGGATCAATCGAGAATTGTCATGTTTCTGTTTGGAAGGTCATCCTGACAATTATTAGATGGTGTGACTATTTTCTTCGTTTCCACGTTGTATTGTATTGTTTGGATTTCTGCATACACAGGTGTCCGTATTGCAGTCGAAAAGGATGTTTACCACCGCAGCAGAACAGGTTTTGAAAAAAAGTACAATGAAGACCAAAAAGTTAGGATTCGCAAGAGATTGTTTAGAAAATCAGTCAGGAACTCGATTGGTGAGAATTCGGGGTAGGTAGGGAACAGTTGAGTTCCGATAGATATTTATGCGATAACGTATGGAGCGGAAAGTAGAACATGTCCTGGTTTGAGAGCGGCATTTAGAAAGACCATTATGTAAGGGATGAGATTGATCCAAGAGAATTCTATGTGCAAATTTTTGGCACACTGGTTGATGCATGTCATGCAGTTTGGGGTAGAGTTCTTTCTATTATATGTAAAATACACCACTAGTAATTTACAAATCACAAGGAAGGGTTCTGAAATCTTCCTTCAGTAAACTAGCAAAGGTGACCCGGGGCGTAATAGAGGAGAGCGAGAAACGCACGCTGGTAAACATATTGGGAGATAGTGTTTTGTTTAATCTGAAAATACTACAATCTTTTCATGCCAAATGATAGTCCCGTGAGATATTTTGCACAATTGGAATGGTGAGATGGGCATCTTAAGTTTTCACCAACAGAAATTCCCAAGTACTTGACGTAAACCACCCTAGTGAGTGGCTCAATGTTGGTGAAAGAAGAGTCAGCCGGGTGAGCAAACCGAAAGAAATTAAAAGAACTTTCGACACATTTTGACAAAGTAAGATTTAAGCCAGAGCGAAGAGGAAAATCATGAATTAGAAAATATGGGGTCGGAAAAGTTCAGAAAATCTTCAGTTCAAGATACAGACTGAGAGAGAAAGAGCAACGCCACACGCATATCTGAATAATTAACCAGGGGAACTAGCATTTAGGCCACTGATGTATGTTGCAAACATATAGGCAAAAAGGACAGCTCCTTGAAGGAATGCAGAATTATTTATCAACAGGGCAGATTTATTTCTTCCCAGTCTTGTGCACTGAGTTCTGTTGGTAAAAGTGGTCTGATAGCCATGCCAAGAGGCGACTGGGACAGCCGGACTGTTTTAATTTGCGAATAAGTAAAGACCGGGGAATATAATCAGATGCAGAGAAAAAATCTTAAAAAACAGCGCATCGGACAGATTTGGCGGATGCATCCAAAGAGTAGCCACAGTATCCAAACTGGACCTGTTTGGTTTGCACTCAAGCTGAAGGGGTCATGGGGTACAATAACAAAAAGTTAAACGACTCAGGACTGCACATTTTGTTAGTTTAAAGTCGCGTGATGTAAAAGCAATTGGAACGAAAGCGTACGGCTAGAATACTTGAATAAGCGATTCAGGGATGGGGACAATAGTGGCTAATGTCCAACAATCGGGAATGGAATGTTTGCTTGCGTCTGTGGGTGAACTGTGTTTTAGCACACCGTTAGACTTTCATAGCGAATAAGTGAGGCGAATTTTACTCGTCTCACGGAAACAAAATAAACGGGTTTGAAGTGGTGCTGAGTCGTCGACTTTAAGTCCTCGTAAGATGAGTTTATCGAGCTGGACACGGACGTTCTCCTGCGGTAAATTTCAAAAATACCGACTTTCTAGTTTTGCTTAAGTCCATTTTTGTGACTCGTCACATTTCTGCTCATCTAAAGCAGAATTCTCATTCAGAGTCGCAATCTCAGTTGCATTCGTATTTGTCCTTCCTTTTCGTGATGACAATTCATATTGTAATTGAAGTTCGAAACTCCCGTACAGCATACCCGTCATAAACTGATAAATGAACACGTTAAACCATGACTGCGCGAAATTGTACCCGAACAACGAACACACTGTGAGTTATCCGTGTTTGAATCAGACACAACCAAAACTGAACTCATTGTTTTACATTACATGCAGTGGTCGCAGTTAAAATCTGTAGTGGGCAAAAGAGCATCAGTGTTCGCACAAGCCGTGTATTCCCACGTGACGACAAGTTAAAACTGAAAACCCATACGACCGGTGAGTTGCGCCCACGCGCTTCGACCAGGCCACGTGGTCCCGGCGCTCGAATGTCTACGATGGCCTTCAGTTAGACATCGAAATATCCAGGACGCGTAGACTTCGGGATGTACGCCCTACAAATCCACTCAACTTAACTGGGATTCTGACATGCGGAGAATGGTTGCGTGCACGTGTCACGCTTCCTTCGAAGTGGGAGCGTCCACAAAATGATTGCATAATTGCTCGATTCACGGTAATTCTCCAGAACAAATGATAGTAAAGAGGAGCATCACGCAGCGTTTCTATAAATCAAAGCTTTGATAGTATTGTAAGCTTGATAATAGTAAACCATTCATATATGTGGGCTACAAGTTCGAATCACAGTTCAGAGACCTATTTGCTCACATAACTGCCAATAAAGTTTACCTAAAACCCTTGCTGATGATAACAATAAATAATAATTTTAAGTACTTACCAATAAACACCTACCTCATTAGAAGTTTACTAGCATCCTTTCGATGATGTAAGTGCTTATTTAGCCATTTCCACTTCATTTCTGTGGCTAGCCTTCGGTCATTTCGCGTGAAATTGCCCGATGCAGCATCCCTGTAAACTCGGAACACAAACAGGCAGTAATGAACCACAGCGACATGTGGATGAGGATTTCAAACGCGTCCCATATTCCGGTGATACGAAACTATTCTGTCAACCAGAAATCTTCATGGTTTATATGCAAACACGTGATTTGTAATTAACATCGAAATTATCTCCCAGTTAAGGTAGTCTTCTCTTTGTTTCCAGTTACATAGTTTGAATCGAAGTCACTTATGTGCGCACTAGCAGCCCGGTTCTCTAATTTACTAACGTCGTCAGAATCCAAGAGCTACAATTCCATCAATAAAAATCTGGTCCTATTTTTTCTCTACAGGTTAATTTTTGGATGCTACTTATACCTAAATAGCAGCAGGAACTCAAATAAACTGAATGCAGTGGAATATCTCTGACTTCGGATTATACAACAGAAAACAAAGCCATGGTAGATGGAAATCATGTTGAAAGACATTAACATGCACATGAATCAGACAGGAAACTCATTGACGGAATGTCTTTGGACCAATGACATTCACTTTTTGCTTTTGTGATTCGTCACGATTCTGATTGGCTGATTACAATTGTAGGTGACAAAGAAGGTAAGAATACAGAAATGTGACACACAATCTGCACATAGGCACACGACATGACCAGCAATTTATTAGTGGCACCTATCACGTTAATGGTGAAATGAGACGAACCAAACTTGAATGGTGGGTTCTTCTGAAGATGTTAATAAACTACCTGGTAACTGAGTGTTCGTAAACTTAACTGCTTCCCACATTACCAGTCATGCAATGCCTTAGATCTATCACCCCTCATCTGTTAACTATATCCTAAGAATTCAAGGGTAAGATGCGTGTCAGTAGGTTAGGAACTAGGTTGATGTATTAATTAGTTCACGACGGAAAATAACTGATGAGAGTCCTAATTGCGACCAGTGTTTCGTACTCAGACGTGACTTAGAAGTCTGCTTTACTAACTGTGTACTGACAGTCACTTGAGTGGAACGAAACTGTGTAACATTGTTCTCATCAATGGACTTTCTACTCCAAACCTTTCTGTCACTGTTCTCCCCCACACACAATTCTTCGTGATCGATCCCGTCGTGCTGGTGATTATAACTTGCGCTTGCCTACTTGTCAACTTGTTTATCAAAATTCTAGATTTTCAGAAGACAAAGAATTTTCGTCACACCAGGCAACGGTAAAAACACCTCAGCTATTATCAACTGCAGTTCGGTTTTTGCAACCATTACTTTCGAACTAATATATTCTGGTTTTGAATGTTTCTTTTACAGGACTACGTCGCAACCAACTTATGAATAGGCAGTCGGTGGCAAATTGCACATACCTGAAGCTTTAAGTTCACGGTTTCCAGTCATATCATCTCAGTCCTTCAAACTTCCCAAGAAACGACTTCATGGATCGACCCGCAGAGGTCCAACCAACGTGAGCCAATTCCTTGAACAACTTTAAGTATTTTCATGCCATGAACTAGTAATCTTGATTCATCTTTTATGCTAAGGATACTGTGGAGATAGGCCCAAATCTGAGGAGCCTGATTACGGCCACGAGTGATACAAACCCTTATCTACGGAATCCGTCTGAACCCGGGATTTGTTTCTGGTCGAATTGAAAATTCGCAATTAATCAACATTTTGGTGAGAACGGCAATAATCGGCGCCGCACCCACTTGATGTGCTTTGAAAATTTATTTCCTATCCTCTGCATCTGATGCACAGAAATTCAATCGCTAAGTGATGCTTTCGTTTATTTATTGCAAGATAGTTCGCAGATCGGATAACTTCTCATAAGGTTAAGCTTACCACAAAACTGACATGCCAACTCTGAATTGGCGAGCTTCTAAAAAAACAATTTTGTACGGAAATCGAAATTAGACGTTTCTATTTTTGCCGCTACTGTTTCACGCTATACTACATCAATTTTCTGCTGACGTATCGACTTTCCAATTTCTCCCAGTCTCAATCATACTGCGGTCGCGAACAAATCGTGACGCAAACGAATCTTGAATAAGGCCTTCCTGTAGGCAGCATGATTGCGCCACTATTTCGAATAAAAACACAAGTTGAAAACACGATAAGTCTCCATTGATCATCGATGAAAGAATACGAACTCATTCGGTTCGTTTACGTTCATTTGGATGGACTGGTTCGGTCTGAAACAACTACCATACACCAGCAACAGATACTCATTAAGGTCAAAAGAAAAAAACCCGTTGATTTGAAGCAACCTCAACCAAACGGTAAGGAGAATTTAATGCGATTTCGATTACTTACAACCGCACTTGGTCGTCAAAGCAATCTGACGATCTTTATGCTTGGTTTTGTATGGTTTCTGACTGTCCTTTAGTCAGTCTGCTGTCGCATTACCAAGTTCACTCGTGGGTAAATTTGTTCGCGAACGCTATCTTCGGTTCTATAGTTTTCACAACGATTTCCACTATTACTTTGTACCGTTAGTACGGTATGCAATAATTAAATTTCGACAGCAGGGGAACGGAACTATATATATGTGTATATATATATATATACTTATGTAACGACTTGTTCGTTTGGGGAAGAAGTCCCATTATTCAAAGGTGACCGTTGTATTATCAGTCTTCCAGAGAAATTTCTTCACAGACATAACATGCGAAGCAAAATTGTTCATTTGACCATAGAACTGTACGGATAGATCGACCCCAAGGCAACCCGAGATATGGTTAACATAGATTTGAGCAGCTTCTAGTCCAGCGTTCCGATCATGTGACCGTCTTTTGACCATGCATCTTTTAGTTGGATGGGTTTCCGGTGGTATATTAAGAGAAATGATTTTGGCTCACGGCTGGATTTTATCATTTCTCATGAATCACAATACTGAGACCAAATAAACTTCGCATACTGATAAACTGACTTTCTTCTGACGAGCACACAGTCCATGATGTGAAACGAACTTAGCCCTACCCCTGACAAAAGTTAAGCAGACCCACACACCGTTTCTAATCAACTTTGCCCAAGATGAGCACAATGATTGAAAACATGCTACAATAGGAGCCCGGGTGTTCGCAATGTACCGTCGCTCTCAATTAGGCAGATGTTTCCAACCAATTTGAAGTGAAATTTGTACGAGGACAGGGCTCATAGCCTCCGTGTTTTGCCAAAGCCGTCACATCAGTACACTACTCTTAAAGCCGCATTGTCCCGTTGTGTCCGGTATAATGATGAGAACTGGTAGCCATGGTCTTGAAACTTGGGCTGATTTTGAAACACTTGGAGTATCAACAGATCAGACGTAAAATCAGACCAGGCCAGAGAACTGATGACTAACAACGAAAATTTGAATAGCAATAAGTTGTCAGTCTTGATTGCTAAACTCATCCGAGCGCAGCATGCAATGCCGCAGCGGTTGTGTAGAAGCTCCATGCTGTACGACAAATTACTGCTCAATTCATCCAGAATTCCTACAAAATCGACAAAGTAGCTAAAAACCAACACTATCAACTGACACCAAAATGTTGGGGAAGGAATCATACTGCCAAATCGAGGTCCCCAATCTCTTGCAACAAATCCCAGCTGGCTCGTAGAGATTCGAAGACATATTGGTTTCTTTGAACTGTAGTGACCACATGTATCGAAATGTGAAAACGTTTCGGAGCCGCCAGAAATAAACTGACCAAGTGCGCAAAGTGCACCAAGTAGAAGTCGATAGTATAACATCTAAGTTGTCAGACATCAGAAATTTATGCTGACCGTATATGGTGGCATTATTCAGAAAAAAGGGACAAACCAGTATCACACCTAGTCATAAATCCTTCTTAATCAGGAATTTTTACTGCTATCTTTAGGCGGAAGCGATAATAAACTAGGCGGACGCGAATAGACCGAATGACGGAAGACAATGTGTGAGCACCGCTTTTAATGAACCCCGGTTTTTTATTGGGCATATCTCAGATGAAATCTGACCTACTGAAACTACGTAACACTGCCGTGAAGAGCAAACCAAGACAGCACACTCATCATTGTGAACACGCTTATAGAATAAAGCGAATGACATAAAAACTAAGTTATTTCAAATTAAGCGAAATACAAGTGCAGAGAAATGGACGGTCTAATCATCCGTATCTCGAACAGTCGGTCCAACACAGAAAACAATAAGAAACAACTGATGGATTGACATCACAGCTGAAATTATTTATTTGCTCATTTATGCATTTATAGAGAACAAACCGATAGTTTACTTAGAGCCTTTTGATCCCTGCAGTAGAAAGGAACGGCGGAGGCTCGCGTATCCCCTAGCTCTAGTTCAGGACAAAAACAAACAATGACGATACGATCGAGAACGACTGTACAAAGCCAGCTTTTCCAATCAGCACGATTATGTGCGACCGAAAAACGGTTAGGGCAGCATGAACAGAAGTAGATCACAAAAATAGGTTTGCCAGACGAGCGAAGGGACAGAAAAATCACTGCACATAATACAGCTTCTATGTACATGGGTATGAAAGTGGAATAGTAGTAATAATAATAATCGTGGTGTTAGGACTGGTAATAATAGTGGCAGTAGCGCAAGTAGTTAATTGAAGTAAGGATAATTCGAGAAGGAAGTCAAGCACACAAGAATCTTAGCTACGAGGCTGATTTACATCAACACAAAAGACAAACAAACAGGTCGCCAAGTCTCAACCGACAGTTATTTGTTAGAACAGTTGGAAGAAGGCACGGTTGAATACAAAAAGAGACGAGCGGAACATTTTACTGCATTCACACAAATAGTAAAAGGCACATGTGGTCAGTCATTATTCAACTCATCCGATAGCAACCGAAGGAAGATATGGGATAGATAGTATGAAGGGAGCAGTTGGCATGGCTGCTGCCAATAAAGTGGAAGATGTCACAAACAAACTTGTGACTTAGTCGTGAACAAAATGAGGCACTCATTAATATTGCCCAGTGAGGATGAAAGGACTGATGTTGCCGACAAAAAACAAAGACGTTCAGCAAAACCTCAGAACAGGAATGTGATGCAGCGGAAATCCTAAAACTGCCAACCTGAATAGATGCATGCATTTGGAGGAGGCGAAGTCGCATGGAATCTGTCTGGTCGACAAGGAACATGTCCAAAAAAAGAGACGGGCAAGCTTTACAACACAGCCCAATAGATAAATGAGGTGAGACACCTCCAGTGAGCAGATGTTAACACTGTTCGTTACCAGATTGCAAACAATGTTCACATGTGGGAAGACAAGGGATGTTGGGACACGACATAAGTTACCAATTATATGTACATGAAATGGATCACATGCTTATGTTTAAGTGGATGGCGTTATTACAAATGTACTACAATACAGAGATTCACAGCGAATTATTCTACAATCTGTGGGACAAATAGAAGAAACCGGTTGGTTTGGAGGAAAGTAATGATATCTGTTGAGGTTGTTTAGCGGAAACTCTACTGTACACAACGGGGTTCCTGGTGGGAAAGGCGGGTCCACCCCTGCTAGGAGACATATGGTGTTACTGATCTCAAAATGATCAGAAGCCTGATCAGCTCACATGAACGCTTCCAGAGCTTGATACAACTGGCACAATAAAAGTACGTGAATGGGCAGGCATGAACGTCGGTCGTTAGTGATCGGGTTGACGGTGAGCCACGACAAAGCATTGTAAGACTCCAAAACGTAGCGAAGAACATCACACGTGCTGTTGGAATCAAGCAAATGAGTCAATCGATCAGACCCAGTCACTGCAGCACCAACGGAACCAGAGTTTGCAGTTGACACTGCAGCGCCAACAGCTGCAGCAGCAGCTGCATCATCCATACCGACCAGACTTGTCTGAATGTGAAGCGCGGACTTGAGACAAACTGGATACTGATAACTTGCGTGGGGGCAGGCAGCCCAAAACCAAGAAGGAAGGGGCCCGGCTGGAGCCGTGGAAATATAATATCCCATCGCTAGCGGCTGTTGCATGAGATTCGTTACTTCGTCCTGGATGGTAGGATGAAATAAAATGATTGCACATACGTGACTTTGTAGTGTGTGCGAGAATTCTGATTTGGTTCAAACAATCGCTATTGAAATGGAAAATTGTAAACTAAACACGATGACTTTGATCAGCGAAAACGTCCTTAAAGTAGTTACTTTCATAGTCAAGAGCAATAGTGGCGAAGCGTCGATAAATGGAATATATTTATGTACGTTAAGCGTAAACAGGATGACCAATGATGGAATAGTCGGGAAACGAATTTATGCAGTTCAGGACTGCATCTTCGGTTACTGCTAAGTGCACATCCGGTTTACTAGGGGCGGTTCACTGTGTGCGTCATGTGATAAGTTTACTGACCAAGACCATTGATCGGTTGAATTTTTAGCTCCAGCGCGTCTTGTAAAAATGTGATCGAAGATGAAGACGAAAGAATGATTATTCGTTGTTCATAGGAAGAGCTAATTTTGGCAGTCCTCGTTCACCAACCTGATTCAGAAATTGTACTACTGAATTCAATCAACCAAAGAACGCCTGATCGAAGGCGTAGACTGGACAGTTGAGTATCCTTTAATACAACAATAATGTGAAAGAATAAAAGAGAACGGTTCAAATGTTCAGTTAAAAATGGACACTAAGTAAAACTAACCGGTGGGTCGTGCACACCGAACGGCATGGTATTCAAAACACTAGGAGCTGATTGGTCGTCTACACGACTCCCATAACGACCGGGCAAGCCGTTCACCATATTTCCAGTTAAGTCCATCACGTTGTTTCGTAATCCGTGCATACCAACGACATCTGAGACCCGATCGTAACCGCGAGGGTAGTCGACCTGATCACTCGTGTCAACTAAACCGTGACACGTGCCAGGACGATCGCTTGTTGCATCGCTGACAACTGAGCCTCCAACAGCAGCACCCAATCCGGCTAGACTGAAATCAAGGCCGGCGGGATTATCCAGTGCATCCAACATGGCTGCCGCCGCGTTCCCGTGGGCGTCGAGATCGCCTAATTCCGTGTTACCGGAACGTAGCCATTCGAAAACATTCATGTCGTCTTGACCCATACCGGATATGACATCAGCCAATGCTGAAGCATCATGTTCCTGAAGTGTGGGAAATAGATCGAAATAATAAAGTAAGGGAATAATAAAAATTGTCCACAGGAGGCATAGAATTAATCCCAATCAATCGCAAACAAGGAGTAAAGGATACTGAGTTAGCATTTGCATCATAATATCAAACAGAATACCAGAACCATAAAAGTCAGACGCAAAAATACCGTGACGGACTGAATTCAGTTGCATTTGCACAGCCAACTACAAGAACGTGATCTGGCTTTGGTTGGTACTTCGAAGCACTGAATCACAATGAAAGAAAAGTCAAAAGAACTATAAAAAGATAAGTTTTTCGAAGGCTGAAACATCACTGACTTCGGCCTTTACCCAAAGCGTCTAAAGTCTTCAACCACCGCGTTAGGAGAGGTTATGCATCCCGAAAAGGCGATCCGAATTTGACCCATCTCACAAACAAATGTCGCGGAAAACAGCGTATACTGAGGCCGTGAATCTGCGCATATGTGGAACGCATGGCCCAATCAATCACCTTGACATATTCAATCACCATTTGATTCATTGAGTTATACAACCCAACACCACAAGCCTAGTCTTGGCATTCCTAGTACAATTTTCTCATCACGCCAGAAACACTACAAAAACATCGTTGAGCAAACACTGACAGTCACCACACATCTCTATTCTCTAAGGCCACATTCTGAAATCGCATGATAGGACAAGTCTTACGACCAAGAGATAAACTCGACCATTAATTGACAAGCGAATGTCACACCAACGCCACATGTTTCGAATCAGCAGACTAGTCGGGCCTTCCGTATACGCAACGAGATCTGATCAGTAATACGACCAAGTAATCAGATTCAACTGTCCAAATAACAAAATTTATCTACTTTGGCCAAATCTTTTGTGATGAACAAGGTAGCCCGTTTCTGGGACCTTTTAAACTTCAAAGGTACAAAATGTACCCGGCAGTGGCCAAGCAGATAAGGTCGTGACGTTTGGAGGCAACATTCGCGGGTTCGAGTCCCTTCACTGCCGGTCGATTTCCCCATTTGGCAGCCATCTGTTGGACTCGATCCCCCTCCCGAAAAGTGACGTAAATTTTTTCCACTATTAAATGAAGTAAAGATAAATAATAAAATATAATGTTTCTAAGACGATTGGGGAACACTTGCAACTTATTTGAGTTTTCGCTTAGACGCACAGCATTGCACAATGAGTCAACCAATTTACTGGCTGAAGATGAGCGGCTTCAATAGTGAGTGATAGCCTGAAACCGTAGACGCCGGTGATTATTTACCCGGGCAAAATTGTATAAAATTCACAACTTGATACCACAGTTCATCATGAACAACCACGAGTGCTTCAATGCAGGGTACTCAAGTGGCGTGAAAGGAAACATGGGACCGAGAACAACTATCCGAGCGTGGAAGACGGTAATTCTTTAGCATAACTGCCAGTAAATAAAACCATGAGTTATGTGCTAGAATTTGAACAATGACTCATTTCCCATCTGACAATTTCCAATTAAACTCGGCTTTGCTGGCGAATTGACCACTGGCAGAATCTGCATCATATTTTTGGCTTGCTAACTCAGGTAGAGAAACAAGTCACTCAACGAGTACAGTGTAAGCAGCGAGATAAAAAGAATTCTTGCACTGATAAAACTATCCGAAAAAACTTGAACTATTTTTTGCCAGAACACTGGTAGCATCTATCCCACAGAAGAGCCAAGTTTATCCAAAAGAAGGGCAAGGTATCGTAAAGGCATGAACTGTAAATTTATCTGGAGCAAGGAAGTAAGTCTCGTTAAATTAAGGGGCATCGTTCAATATCTCGCGTTTTTTTTTCGTCAACTCGGAATTCGAGCAAATAAAACATGATGACACTTATATACCTAGGACTCACCGAGTGTCCGCTAGCCGAAGTGCTAGTGGGGAATACAAGTATGTGAGTGGTAGTAGGAATATCACTGGGAGTCACACTGCTTCCAACCATCATCATTGTCCGTGTCATGAAAGGTGATGGGGAAACACCGCAAAAAGCTCCTCCTGGACCACCGGCACTCGCACCTCCACCGGTTCCACTACCACCTGCACCACCGGAACCCCCGCCCCCACCGCCACCGCCAACCCCGCTACCACCCCACGATTCACTGGATCCCACTCCAACACCCGGGTAAACTCGGAATGTATTTTGAGGTTCCAGGGAGACCAAACAAGCACTGACTACACTAGGGAGTTCATGGGTGCAGCTATTTGCTCCACTTGAACTGTTGACCAGATTGAGCATTGCACGAGTTCCGTTTGAGACCAACGTGGCCGGGACACTGGCAGAAGCACTACAAGCCGCACACTGTTCACGGAAAAATTTATTAACATCTTGCAGACTTTTACGACCCAAAAGTCCATTCCAGCCTGCAAAAAATCCAGAAAAAAACAGCGTAAAACGGTTTTCTGTGCGGAATATGTATGCAACTAAAATAAACATAATCGCACTTAGACATGGCTACTTTCATAGAGACTCATCCCCATCGTACAACGTTAAACACCAGCCCTGTTGATCATTGGCGTTTTTACACTGGTACAATTTGTGGTAGATAGAATGAATATGAATGGTGCTGTAGGGATTCGAAAGAACAGAATGGCATAGTAAACAATACATGGAATACACAGCTTAACCATAGAAAGATTCACTCAATTATTCTGATTCGACAGAAAATGACAGCACGATCTTCACGGTTCACGGTCAGCTACTATATTTTCCAGTCTCTAGCCAACTGGTTAGAGGATCTTTTAAGCTTTGGCTATTCCCTAAGTTCACCGCACATCTCGTTTCTTGTTGTCACGCGGCTTCTTTCACGCCGAGGAGAGGCTGGAAAACAGGACACGGTAATGTAGACATGTTTGCCATAAGCAACACGTGACCCTGCCAACAAAGCCTACTGTACTCGATCCGTCTTTCTGGAGTATTCGGTGAACAGAAATCAAAAAATGAATCCCACTTGGATTGCACATCCGGTCACCTTATTGCATCCTTCAGTATGCAAACCTCATGTCTCACAATCGTACAACAAAAGTGAGCACACTGTGGCGTTGTACAGACGAACTGGCAACTTCAGCCGAATGTAAGGCACCATAGGTGCTTCGGCCCAGTTTACACCGCTTGAGTATTGGCTGTACGTGTGCACATTTCCAATGCTACATTTTTAAAGTAACTGAAACGAGCAGTAAGTTATCCACCGAGCACTAAGTTGGAAATTACTGAGGTACACACTTGTAACAGCAATTCACACCTTAAACGTGCGAAGCAAACACCACCGGTAGTCTACCTAGGCCATTTCCGACATTTATTCAGGAACCGGTCAAAACCACTCAGAATTATGTTAAAACTATTCGGGTACCGTCCAAAAGATGTGTTGACGTCACGTTCCCATAGGCCTAGAAACCTACTTATCTTACATGAGCACTTATGTAAGTACGTACAGTACGGTGCATTGATTATCTATGCATTGCTCAACTATAAACCGAGCAGATGTACTCTCGAGAAGTCCTGTGAAAAGACATCCTTACTCAACTCCGATTATTTATGACGTAAATTTGAAATAACGCGGGAATGGTATACTGGTCGTTGCATATGTTCAGTGGGTACGAATTAAAACACAAAATAGTTTGCGTTATCTGGTTAACAGTGCTTTTCATCATTTTTCAGTCCGACGACCATGCGTTAGAGATGTCGCGGAGCATATTACCTCGTCTCGCTGGCGATGAAGTTATAAATGGCGAAATCGGGCAGTACTATCGAACATTGCTGACTGCTTTGAGGAAACTTATTAGTTCGTCTCACACTCTTAAACGAGAGGTAGATGAACACAACAATTTTAGTGGATCCGTGAAATTCTCTGGGATGCAAATCACTCTAAGAACGTTGAATAACGCTGTAAGGTCGACTGAGCCGGGGAGAACCAGGGTGTGAATGAGACCTTTCAAGTAGCTCATGAATGGTGAAAATATTGTCGATGTAACGTCGACCTGCGCAAAATCCTGCCTGCTGTTCGTGAACGTTACTCTCGCGAATTGGTGTCAGACGACATAGCTCTGTAGGAGCTAAAATCCTGGTAACTATCGGAATTAAACAGACCCTCACCGCAGCCATTACGCGTTCCCTTCTTGAAGATGGGCACAATCAGTCACTCACCACAAGACGACGGAATAACCTCGTCCGAAACGTAACAGAGTAAGGCGCCCTAACAAATGCCTCCCTGCCCAGTTTGAAAGGAACTAGGGGGTTTGTCGGGACCAGTGGACTTTCTCTTCTTCAACAGTCGAAGGTTCAACTCTATTTGAAATCACACTGGAGAGTCAAATGGCACCTTCCAGAGATCCGCACTTGTTGACCTCGGACCAACTGCATTAGTACGCGTCCAGCTAAACTGCTCCCAAAATATTCAGCTCGGCGGTTATCGTGGTCGGTGATTATTCTAGGGTTTTTGGTGCCGCCAATTTTATTTCTGTTGTTATTTTTCTAAAAGAACCTACCCTTTTTCCAGTATTCTGAAATTGACGTTATTTTAAATATTGCGCGGTTGGAGATTTTATATGCCCCCAAAATGATTCATCAGACCTCGTTCTGTGATTGGCTGTTTCACATATCGACCAAGGCCACCAAACAAAACTATATAAACGATAGAGCTCACTTGAATTTGGACTTGTATTGGTGGGTCACCAATAAACGTGCGGTAGTGTCCTGTGTTCGACTTTTCTCTTCCGCAAGTGGGCTGGGCTAGCTATTCATATTTCGCGCCTTTTCTCCGTTCTTTGTGGTTGCTCATTCAAGGGAGCAGCAGCTCCGTTCCGTTCTTTGTGCGACTACGGGGTTTGTATACTCGAGCCCGAACTATTGTGTCTCTAACCTTTGTATGTGTTCGTGTCCTGCTGGACCGCAGGCTATGCGCTCCTGTGCCATCGTGCGACGCCTGTGCTTCCGTGTGTATAGATCAACCAAACTGGGCAACACAACAGCGATCAAGCCTCTACACCTTGACAAGAATTGGCTCTCCACTTCTACCGCATATCGTTTCACTAACCGGAGTTCACCGCCCACAGGTGTTGCACATAGGATTTAATAGATATCACCTCCATTTCTTACGGTATTTTAACCCCCCAGTGCTCATGGTCATTCTTAAGGACTATCGTCAACTGTCCAATGTTCATGTATTATTCACTTCACAGTTAGGCAGCTGGTATTTTTGCTCTATTGAACTCACCGACTCCTATGAAATCTAATGTCTTTGACAGAAAACGGGTTCAAGGCAAAAACAAGCAGGCTGGCGCATCTTTTGCCTGACTTGATTCCTGCGCTCATCAACACTGCCCGTCGGGGATTCTGAATCGTCTGATAGTTTCTGCTCATAGCTGATGTGATCAACTGAACCAGACAGACGTTCGACGACTAACCTGGTGCAGCGAAAACTGCGTTAAGATTAGCGTATAGTGCGATTCTACATGCGTGGACCAATACAATTTAGAATTCTGGACAGAAATGTTTCAATGGTGGCTTACCCAGATAAAGTCGATCTAGATCAAACTGCCTGTCGAGTTAGAGAGTCATTTCGTTGAGAACTATGTCAGAAATTGTTGCAAGATAAGAACAAACGGTTGTTTGGACAAAACTTGAGAAGCTTGTCGACATTATTTGTCAGCGGAGCAGGTGAGGAACAGCGCCCACCTCAAAGAGCTCCTCATGCACTAATTTTTCAAACTTGTCTTTGTAAATCTACTGCCAAGCCCACGACGCTTTTGCGAACATGGGTGGCAATTTCGTCTGAAAATCCATCTTTTTGCAAGTCACTGCAGGCGCATGCGAGGATGGCAAACCGATTGTGTTCGATAGGACTATCATTTCGTACACCAACCAGTAACCTTGCTTGATACAACTATTCCTATACCACGATGACCCGCAGATCGAACTGCTTTGTCTCCTGAGGTGCAGATGAAATATTTTGACGAAATATTAGGCGCAGTTAGTTTACTTACACTACTGACATCCTGAATTTCAGTGCCAAACACGTCGTTCACCAGCCTGCATGAGAGGGCACTTTAAAGCAGCCAAAATTCAAATGATGACGAGTTCTGAGAAAATGTGCTGCCAAACTGAAAACCACTTACGACACTAGCTGACGACGAACCGTTGCGAGCATCGGCCGTGTTTTTAGCGAGTGCATTGTGAGGGAAAGACCAAACGATCGAGAAAGAAAATAAACGTTGAATAAAAGAGAGGGAATCACTACAACAATATCACACAGTGGTCCATTATATATATATATACATATATATATATATATGTATATATATAT
>LUCM01009227.1:6055-18810 GCA_008360955.1 Fasciolopsis buskii
GGTCATAGCTTGCTTCTTTTTTTGGGCGGCGATTCAGTCTTCACCGGCGTAATACAGTCTAGGCATTTGTGCAGGATTGAATGAAGTTTGTCAGTTGCCATTTGCACCTCACTTGCTAGGAAGCAGGAGTCCCAATTACTACTGCGCAGCATAGTTGGCAGGCGACCCTAGTTTGCCCTAAAGTAGGGCCTAGCGGTTGAAGATGGCATGCTACTATGGAAGGGTAGTATGAATATGCGGCCGACAGGCAGATGATTGCATCCAGGGAAACTACTTATAATGGATGTGCGGACGTGCGTTAATCCATTTGTAAAGATAAGATCAAGGATACTTCTGTTTATAGTCGGGCCAGCTACGTGTTGCATCCATCCAGCTTGCTGAATGTTAGTAAAAAACGGGAGCAAGGAGTTTGGAGCGGTGAAAGTTGACCGGCAAATGCCTGGAGCATTGAAGTCTCCCGCCACGATTTTGGGACCTAGCATGTTGGAAGAGCAGTTAATTGCCTTATTTAAGATTAGGAAATCATTCCGACAGGGGCCTGATGGGCGGTACACGCAATTCATCAGGAGGTTTTCTCTACCAATATCTGCCATGAGCCACAAGGGCACCCCGGAAAGTAATTTAACTGAGGCTACTGGAATTATGAGGCTGGTACTGAATTTCGGACATACACAAGGCATCCGCCCCCACACTGAGACGGGCGACTACATCTGAATGAGTGACATCCAGGAATGGCAGCTGCATCGTCCGGAGTGTCGTCATTTAGCCACGTCTCGATAAAAAGACGTAATTTGCGAAGAATGCCAACGGACCATGAGCTTGTATTTTTACCAAAAGAGAAAGAGGATTTAGCAGAATTAGTGATAACTGAGAAGGATAATTTTGACTTTCAGTCGATTTTTTTCTACTGCCTTTGCCTCTCATTTGCAACCTCCCTTATTAGGGAAGGTGTTGCATCGTACGAGTGAGGGGATGCCGGCCCAAGGCAGGGTGGCGGCACATCGGCATATAGTAGACCAGGGTACAGATCATTGAGTCTCCCTGCCATGCTCCTGCTTTACCAAATTTATACTCACAATCACAAACCCCAATGCGCCCTCTTAAATTTGAATGTCTCAGACAAGTCACTCACCTCACCCCCTTCAGCCTCCACATATTCAGTTGCACCTTGAACCATTCACGCCAAGATGCAAATCTCCACCGCGGTCCCCTGGAACCCACCCTTCAAAATCCCGGCAGAAAAATTCTGATGGTGCGGTCGGTATTGTTAGGGCATCCATACTGTCTATGCTGTCCGCTAACCTTAAAGGTGGTCCTATTACTCCTCTCACCATTAGATCCTAGCCCACCAAGTACACCCCAACGTTGCCTTCGAGAAGGACACTATCAAGGTTGTCTAGGTCTAATAGGCCACAAAATGCATCCCGCTTTAAACAACTGGGAAAGTTTGGCCCAAATTCCAGTACCGATCAATTAAACAAGCCGAAAAACCCCAGAACCTCAGACTTACTAAGGTATCAAAGACAGATTCGATCCCCCAAGGGCACAAGAGATGACCTAACAAACTACCGCCAAATAAACTACACCCCTATAGTCTCCAAGATCATTGAATTAGGAGTAGTCATATAGCCTAACTTCGAGAACATGAACTCATTAATGGTGGACAGCATGGCTTCCTTCGTAAGACATTCTAAGCAACTTGCGTCACTGGCTGCCTGAGCGCTATCGCTAGAGCCCTGGGCACTGGAAGGTCAGTTATGGTAATCTTCTAAGGCATGATGAAGGCTTTCGATGGTGTCTCACCCTAGGTTGCTAAATAAAATGGCATCGTACGGTATCGCCGATCCAATCCTGTCGTGGTTTTCAACCTATTTCTCACTTATAAACTGGGTATTTAGGGTGAATGTCTCCGAACCTGAACCCTGATTAGTGTCCAGCGGTGTTATCCAAGGCAGCGGTCTGCGCCCCCTTCTCGTCCTGTTGTAAGGTAACGATGTCTTTGATGTTATTCGTAACGGCACCCGGTTTCTCTTTACATACGATGTCAAAATTGTTTACACCTTTCGCCATGAAACTTAGATATATATAACGCAAGACTTAAAATTTTTTAACTCCTGGTTAAACGACTAGATGATGAAATTTTCCGCTGAAAAATGCAGCATCATGGGGTGCAAGCATGGGAACAGAACCATCCCTGTTAACCGTCAAGTCCGCGACCTGGGCCTAAATTATTCTTGCACCCTAAACTTCTCGGAGCATGCTCTGACGCACCTGGCGAAAGCGAACAAATTAGTGGGGCTGTTACACATAACTCTGAAGCTGAACGGAAGCAAACTACAACATTTCAGAACCCATGTCATACCCATTCTGGAGTATTACTCCCTAGTATGCTATAACATAAGGCAGTGTGGCAGGGCAACGATTGAAAACGTCCAGCCTGCATTTACCAAGCAGTTGAACGGCTACTCTGCAAGCCTAAATTCCAGGGAATGCTGTAAGTCGCCGAAATTAGATCAATTGTGGCTCTGATGCATAAGAGCAAACCCGGCACTCTTTAACAATATCATTACAGGGGACAGCTGCGTCTTCGCACCTCATGTCAAAAGCCTACTCCCATATTCCCTCCGAAATGCGGATTCTAGTATTATTCCCTCACTTCCACAGATAGCCACAGAGCCAAATTGTGCATTAAATACTTGTCATAATGAAGCACACTTCCTCCAGCAGTTGCGCATTTTATCACCCTGATCTACCGCAATTAAAAATGAAGTACCTAGAGTAGGTACTGCGATCCTTCCTAACAACCTATACCGCCTATGCTCACCTGAGGATCGAGTGTATGAAACTGGATTGGACCTCAGTAAAACCCATTGATGTGGCCGTTTCGTTCATTGCGGAATAAGAAACAAACCTCCTTACTGGTTTCACCACATGAATCTAGGACAATAACTTGATTTCTTTGTTTTCCATTCCTCACTGATATCTCCCTGTCCATTTTGGACACTTTTTAATTACTATCTCCTCCAGCACCGTAGTAATAATTTCTAATACTTAGGTTTTTCTCATAGCATCTATTCCATTTTGATTCCATTTTATCATTTCAACAAAAACGGAAATCGTATAGCAAACCGCCTCGTCTCTCCCAGTCCCAACTTCAGACTGAGCTCTGACACCAGCGCATGCCACTTTTCCGTGCAGTTCCACGTAGGATGCACCTCACCGTTTCTTCTGCCTGAAAAAAGGATATCTATCGCTCAGTAGTCTGACTTCATATTCATAGACCTTATTGTTCTACCTGCGCATAGGTTCGCTCACCTACAACTCTCTCCCATCCATTGACCTAACTAATCTCACCACCCTCGCAAAGATGGCGTGGCAACTCTACTCGGCCACCGTCTTCGAATATAAACATTCACTGTCACCTTCACTTCTTACTTTTCATCATCGCCTGTCCCTAAGCAGATGACTTTGGTTCATTGAAACCAACCCTGTTTCTGACGAAACCAAACGGTTCCCTCCAGACGAAGCTAGGTCAACATCTTGGATTCTTCCTTTCTCGATCCTCGTCGACATCCGTCTGTCCATTTTGGACACTTCGGACCTCAGACTACCTCCATGACCTTAGAGTCCTACGTGGTTTCACCTCTTCCCTTAGTGGCCGTTTCCATTTACCGTACCCGTTGGTCCCGACCATTTCCTGTGTTTGGAATGCATGGTCTCCTAGAGTGGAATATAATCCATGATTTCTACTTTGCGAGTTTAGTCTTCCCCAAGTTCAACTATCTTTTGTAGCTCGTTCATTATTTACATCAACAGTTGTTCACTGTCCATCCCGCCAAATACCGGTTCATTTCCTTTTACTTATATCGTAGTCCACCTACACACTGCATTAGCTTGTCCATCTATTTATGCATGCCCCAAAATAAAACCCTCCGATTGCTCACGTAATCAGCCACCACCGCTATAATTTGGGTTCCACTATACTTTCCAGTAACTCGCTTTTCTGAGCCGCTCGTAACATTGCTTGCCTCTTGATCCGTAGCTGCCAGCTAGGCCAGACCGCCGGCCGTTTTTCTCTCTTCCGGGCCATATAGTTCCGCTTGGATGAAAACACTTACTCCATTCCCTGGCTACCGCAGTTTCGGCTCGCCTGGTCCTATAATCCTAGTGGAAATTTCCACTCCTGGAAAAATGATGTCTCGCTTTTACCTACAACTTATTCGCATTCCTTCCACCGACTCCCGAGTACACTCGCGTTACCACATTAGTGCCGGGGCGGTTGCAGCCACCGCCTTGGCCGGCGCACATCGAG
The DNA here is from genome assembly GCA_008360955.1 of Fasciolopsis buskii. NCBI lineage: Eukaryota > Metazoa > Platyhelminthes > Trematoda > Plagiorchiida > Fasciolidae > Fasciolopsis > Fasciolopsis buskii. The sequence goes on from LUCM01009227.1 coordinate 10,368, forward strand.
CGGGCAGCTCCAGTGCAGCGATGTGCGGGTGCAGACATGTTGACGGATTACAGCTCCTGCTTTCACTCCTCAACGGTGTTTTCAGGTCCGGTGATTACGGTTTCCCTTGCTTTGTTTCCAATCTCTCCTACATCGCTGGACCTAGCTGAGTTTCATGAAGTTAAAATTGCCACAAACAAACTTCAAGGGTTGGTCATACTATCACGAAGTTTCTAGCCCGTCTCAGCCGGCGTCCCCATTTCTCAACGGACTGTGCTTCCAAATTTATTGCGCTTTGTACTGCTAGTATCCGTTCAGTATACTGCTCGCCAGACTATGCATTCCACGATAAGCTGCCTCCAAATTTTTCGTTCCCGGATGTATCGCGTGTTTTTTCTGTGACGCAGCATCCATTCTACCAAATCTATTTCGTGTTTAATCCGGCATTCAGAAATCTTGCCACCTTAAGGGACTTTCCGGTGGCGATATCGATCCATTTCGGTTTGCTGTGTTTATATGACGGCCTGCGGGATGCGCTATAATGACACTGAGCAGTACGGACGAGAAGTCCTCAGGTGCACTTCCAGTTAGATTACAGGACTATACGGCGGTGTGCCTGATCGTCCAGGTTCTTGCAGCGAGAGCTCCTTGGATCTGACAAGGCTTCGACAACTGGAGAGTGTTAAACCTTCTTCAGCTCCTGCAAGGGAGGAAGCAATTACTGAACTGCCTTCCTCCCGAACATCTGGACCCCTTAATTCACAAGCTGTCATGTCTAAACACAATTAGTCATGCATTATCTAGTCTCCGTCTGAGTTCGCGCACCGACTCCGCCTCGGATAGTGACGAAGTTTTCGCCTTGAAAAGTCGCTCTTGTCCATCCAAATGAGATTTGTTGGAGAAATAAAATCAGGATTCTAGGGTACATTTTTCGGAAATTGTGAAAACGTTAATCTCATCGATCTGTTTATTGTTAAAATGGATGGGAGTGGTTATAAATAGATGGTATGCTGGAAACCACATCAGTTGCGCCCTTACGGCTGCCACGGCTATGCGCGAGGACGCGACTGCTGACTTTGTAGATGAATCAGATAATTTCTCGCTTTTTGTTCGTTCATGTAATTCCAGTTTTTCAAAGCTTTAATATGTTTTCCGGGTTTTTCGGCTTCACAGTGCTAGCTCGCAGAATCGGCTCCGAGAGCATCCGCACTCTCGTCCCTCTTCCTTTCCCTATTATCGGATCAAGTATTGCTGCGTCCGCAAACGTTTTGGACAGCAAAGCGGTCGCCAGTAATTCTTTTATTTTTTCAAGTGATATTTTCTTGCAGATTTCCAAATATAAACCGTCTTGCGTTCGTCATGTTGCGCACAGTTAGTAGGTAATGCAAGGTGATCGGATGTTGTCTGCAACAAACTCCTTCTTTCCATTGATCTCATGACCGTTAACACGCAAACAATCCCATGCTTACCAAAGAGCAGGAGTCTAACGCAGTGGGATTACTAGAAATTTTTGGCAATCATCAGTGGATGCGTAATTTAGTGCGCGAATCGACCAAGGTAGACTTCGGTAAGTTTAAGGCAGCAATAGGTAGTCGTTGTCCATCGGCACGCATGTCCAACATGCACGACTGCCGTATGAAAAAATGTGGGGACAATACAGTGTTAAGCGTTTCTTCAATTTTTGCATTTTCACGACCAATACAGTTGAGGCAGAAAATAGACATTTAAAGTTTGGCCTCTCAATGAGATCCACCCTCTTCAATGTGTTTTCGCTAATATTGAGGCGCACGGAGGAGTTAGACGAGGCTAGGCGTCGCCGCTTTGTTAAGGAATTCCCCGGGAGATACGTGCCACCCCGGCGTACGGAAATGTGTGTAAATCTGCTGAGTAGAATTAACCAGTTTTCCAGGAGTGCTGCTGAGGGACACCTTGCGGCATTTAAGTTGGTTCACACTCAGAAGGTTAGTGGCTCTTGGATGGTTGGTTATTCCACTTCCTGCGGTGCACATGCACTGGTGAGCATTTAGCTGTCACACACCATTGGCTGTTACCCTGCAGCCACATATTGCGTGGGTTCTCTTTCCTTAGGCATGACGTCAGTGGATTTCCACAAGGCCATTGGGTATGTCACGGTGAGGGTTACATGCGCCCACCAACCTCACCCGAGAAGGAGTGTAGTATGGCAGAAGAACATATACCTTTCAGTAAAGGAGTCAAGATGACCCTAGTAGGAGATGATTGCCGGAATATTTACTTGTCATCATTGACTTTAAGTGAAGAAGCCGTAGGAAGTTTGCCAGGGAAACTTTAAAATATAGCTAGGTTGATCGGGACAGGAAAAATCAACTTACTTAGTCGTACATGAGGACAGTAATACCCTGTTGCATGCGGCCAGGGGTGCAGAAGTAAATTCGTTCGTCGAAGACCAAGTTACCAGTAGCAGGACACAGGAAACTAGGAAGTCGGTTGAAATGATACTTAGCACGTCCTCATCCTTTCAGGTGCCTAGGTCTTCGAAATGTAAGGCTTCCGTTGCTCCCATGGAGATCAACAAATTTGATATACAGGTTTTCGGTGATCCCTTACAGTTAGTAAACTTTAGAAGGCACGTTTTTTGACTTCTGCAGATATGATGTGAACTTTGTGTGTCGAAGAATATTCATAGGGAATGCAGCCGGTCAAAATCAACATATAGCACCAATTTGGAATAGAAAAATTCACTAAAATTTATCCGCGAAAAAGGCAAACATGGCTTCACCAAAAAGTTGTAGAGACACACTTGACCAGTCAGTCACGTCGGGCCCACCAATTTGTGAGACCGATTGTCCTAACGTGGATCTTCTTCTGCATTTGCTTGTCCTTAACCGTTTTGATCGCTTGTGCGTTACTTACTCGGCTCTGTATGATCGCAATAATCACAAACCTGTCCCTCGACCGCTACAACGAGAAGACATTAAGAAGCGGTGGAAGGTTGAGTATATCTTACCAGGAGCGTGCAGGCGGACCGTGCAAACAGTCCGCGGGAGCAGAGAGCTCGTGGGGAACGCGTAATTGGCGACATCGCTGGGAGGTCAACTTTCGATTAAACAAGCTATCTAGAGGAACAAATCCATGTTCCGCTACATCTCTTAAGCAGACGTTGGATCACCACTAGAATGCGATGTGTCGCAAGGCAATGCAATAAGGGATGGATCATTGGCTATCTTTCGATTCTACTTTCCACAATCTTGATCTGAATTGCAAGCGCCTACCGTTCGTAATACCCCTTGCAGTAAGTGCGAGATAAGGTTCCCTGTTTTCTGTTTCTTATAGCGAGAACCATTGAACTGGAGCTGGAAGAGGCTGATGCCCAGTCGGAATGAATAACCCCGAAACAGTTCTGGATACTCCAGCGGCGCGAGCCAAAACGTGCCATGTGATGATTGAAGTGAAGCTGATCAAAGGTCGTGGGTCTACATACTCGGTGGGAAGTAGACATAGGGAGCAACTACGTGGATCGTCAGTGGGTGGCAATTAAGAACATCCTGTTAGCATTAACAGGCCTGGTTGCACCAGTCCATAAAATCAAGCAAAAGAGGCTACCGCCTGTAGGCTAACAGGTTAGTGATGATGGAGCAGCATGGATTCCGGCACAAACGCTCCTGCCTGACCAACCTCAAAGGCATTCTGGACGAAGTAACAGGTAGAATATACAGGGGTGAAAGATTAGAAGTCTGCTATCTGGACTTCCAGAAGGCCTTGGATTCCGTGAACCACAGGCTTCTTGACCAGAAGGTGAAGGCTTTCGGAGTTCTTGCTAAGCTGAGTAACTAGATAGCACAATGTCTGAGGGGCCAATTTTTCAAGGTGAGAGTCACGGGGTGTCTATCGGACAGAGAATTGTTACAAAGCGGAGTATCTCATGGGTCTGTCGCAGGGCCACCGCTCTTCCTGAAGTATGTCAACGACATAGCTAATGGATTAGAAAATCCGTGTCTGATATCTGCTGACGACATCAAACTATTAAGAAAAGCAAACGGTGAGGATATCCAGAAGGATCTGGATAAAGTTTACCAGTGGTCAGTGAGCTGGGATCTTCCGTTGAAATTGCATAAGTGCTAGCGACTCATGGAAGGAGACGCAAATTCCCCTCGCCACATGGGGCCACCTTGGCATTGGTTCGAGATGGAACAAACTGAACAAGCACGGGACCTCGGGATAGTTGTGAGTGCGGACTTCAAGCCTAGTTTGCAATGTCGGACAGCGGTCAACATGGCTTGGTGTGCATTACGCCAACTTAAGATTGCCTTAGGATCTAGGAGGCTTTCCAAGGCATTTGTCCGACTTCACTTGAAACACTGTGTCCAGGCATGGAAACCACCTTCAGCAAGAGATATGGAAATGCACGAACAGGTTCACTGTGTTATTACATGCTGGTTTAGACTTTTGAGACATACGGGATATGGGCAGGGGCTGAGAGCGCTTGGCTTGCACCCCCTGGAAAGACGCAGGGAAAGAGATGACTCAATGCAGACCTTCAAGACCATTGAGGGTCTGGCCGAGATATAGCGTCACCGCGGAGCCTTATTTCAGATAACGGGGAGCGATACACTAGGAGGGAAAGAGGGAACAATTGTGCGGGAGCACGTTACCGCCGGTTTGAGAAGAAAGTCGTTTGCTATAGGAGTGTTGAGTGGCTGGGATAAGTTGCCGGAGGAAGTGGTCGAGGTGGGATCAGTGCGCGAATTCAAAAGAGGGCTAGAAGAATTATGGCCATCTGTGTTTGGAGAGAACAATGTGTGAATAGTGGAGCTGAGGAGATGGTTGAGAGAAAGGCAACTGATTAATTGTTTCCCCCCAGTGGAAAGTTAAGAGGTTTTTCACCTTCCTGTTATTGAAGAATCGTCTGATCCAGCGAACTCTCACTGCAAGAAACTGGAAAATCAGGCATTCCACCCTATAGCCCTGTGATCCAACTAAAACTGGAAATGAAAATGAAATGTGATTATAGAGATGAGATTAACCGGAAAAGAGCTAGTTTCGGTGTGCGGTTACGTGCAATTGTGCGCCGTCTCATGTTTGATGGTGGCAATATATGATATCCGCTACCGCTGACCGCGAGGGGCGTTCTTTGGGTAGCATGAGGAATTTACTGTCAATTTTGAACGGCGAGTTGGCGGATGGTAAGACCACGCTGGCCGCAGCGAGCTGCGATATCGAGCGAGCAGCGTGTTATTGTGGGAAAAATTACCTGGTATTTTGTGTTATTAATAATTCATTTTTAGAATTGTCAAAAAGAAAGAAAACTCGACAGTACAATGGCCTTTGCGACTCAGTCCTTGGGTACAGTGGCTTACCAAATTAGCCGACTCGCTTCTCAGTTTCTGGAAGCTGTTGACATACAATCCGGTATGCTTGGAGAAATTTCCGACCGAATCGAAAAGTTGCGAATGGTAATCAAGTTGAGTGATTTTCATTATGCTTTAGATATGCAACGCTCACCAGGAAAAGGTTTCGAGAAAGGCTATTGGATCTTGTACTAACCCAAAGGTCCCCATAGTCTTTCAACACGACGGTCCACATCCTGAACAATCGCTCAAGTACATTCGGCGACCAATCGACTACACCCTGTTGGATTCCGTCGGGCACGGTGTTCGAATTCAGGTACTGGTTGAAATTCGTTCCTCATTACATTGGAATTTACGATTATTGAACCTCTAGTGCGGAAATACGGTGTATTTTCAGGATGGAAATTTTCAACACTGAGGCCGTTTATTTAAAGTTGCCCTGTGCTCCACAGTATTTGTTCCGCTTGCACGCGAAGATTCTCCTTTGGTGGGCAAAATCAACAGAGGTCGAAATGTTTAGGTGCTTAAGGGCAACCCGGTGTAAACACACCGTTCCAGGGTCGATGGAAATGTAACTGAAAACATTGGACCAATCAGCTTGAACTAATTTTTTTTTACGAAAGCCGGGAAACGTTCGTGCGAAGGTCAGTCATACGATTGTATGCTTTGTGATCTGTTGTACTACTGAGTCGCCCCTATCCTTTGCGCAACTAAGCGCTTTCTTCAAGCAGCAGAATCATTTCAGACGAGACGGTGATCAGATGATCGGTTCATACTCCTCTTCTAAGAAACTTTACTAGGTCAGTGGAAATTGACAAGGGGAAATGGCCCTATTTGGATTGCGGGCCACACTCACCAAGTCGAAGTGCCACCAGCAAAGTTTTGTGGGATTTATCAAGACAATCTGTTGCCAGGCAAAAAGCCATCATGCCCTAGACATCGCCGCTGCTTGTCCGCGGCCGTTTATTTGGTGGGATTGAGCCTACCTTATTCATGGCTAACCACCTGGATGGTGGCCGCTCCCTCATCCGCAACCCAGGGACACGGTGAGTAGCAGGCAGCTCTGCCCTGGGCTGATAGTGTTGCACGCGTTTTCCAGTCTGCTGACTCCCATTTTTCTAATCTGGGCTGCTTCAACGTGCGCACTCTCATGCGGGATGGTTAACAGGCAGGTTTATCTTTGACGATGGACTTCACTTTCCACTGATGTCTGCTGCGTCAGTAAAGCATGAATTCAGGATCCCATAAACGTAATCTAACCAACATTCCTCAGGAGTCGAATCAGCTCAAGCTTTGGGTCAATGTCATGGCCTTGAGTGACAGCGCCGAATCGGCTCTTTTAGACTGCATCCCGATTCGTGCACCAAAGAACTGTGTGGGTCAACTGATATACGAGAGGATAGTTCGGTGAAGCGCAACTTGTTTGCCATCTGAGCATGCGCTCCAATAGACTGCATCGTGGCTCTTTTTCGCCAGAGCAGTGGCTCTGACGAACAGCTTGGCAATCAATGCATCGGGAGCGTGTCTGGTTGAGCGCTGCGTCCTGCCTGCCCAGCGAACAACGAGAACAGCCTTCTCCAATTTTTCGCAGGCAGTCGTTTATTCCCGTCTGAAATGTATTTCCGGCACGGTTCCTGTCGTACAGCGACGTGGCGTTCTAATTCGACAGGCGGTTGGAGTCAGATCGACCATATGACAGTAAGGTGCTGCCGGTGCGGTTCTGTCTGGATTATGCTAGTCCACGTAAGTCGAATCGGACCATGCGCTAGTTCTGCGGCTCAGTTGCCATTGAACTTCTGTCTGATTTGGCTGTTCGGGACAGTTATGAACAAAAACTATCCGACTAGTTAAGAACCCTGGAAAGCAGTACTATTGATAAACTAAGTCAAATCAAACAAGCGATGCATTTGGCATCAGGTTCTATCCATGGCCCCAGATCCAACGTCTACCGAAAGCACAGGGTCTCGTAAGAATAACAACCTAGTGGGTCAGAAATGCCACCTTCCTGACTTTAGTTAATTCAGTAAGATTCCACAACATCCGCGTCGTTAATTGACTGTAAGCCTTTAAATTGACTGTGAAAACTGCTGGGCCGAGGTAGCAGATAAAAAGAGAAGTGGCGACAGCTTTAAGTAACAATCAAACCCTGTCTAAGCTTATATGCGACATCGATGGGCGATGAGCTTCGTGTGGCAGAAATGAAGAGCACGCTCATGGTGAACGGCAAAGAATCGACCGTTGGGCTGACCACATCAATGAGCAGTTCTGCTGGCCGCACGCTAATGTAATTAGTCCAACGACGGTAACCTTTAGGAGGGTTGTCTCTTGACCCCCAACAGAATTGGAAACAGTCGAATATTCGACTGCTAAAAAGAAGAAAATCGGCCGGTCCCGACGAATTTCCTCCAATTTTTTTCAAACTGGGTGGAGAAGCTTTGATGAGATCCCTTTCCTCATTGTCTCATGATATTTGGAACGAGGAACGTATTTCGATATCGTGGGAGGAGTCGCTGATTGCACCCATTTTGAAGAGGGGCGCACGAAGTGACTGTAGCATTCATCGTGGGATTAGTTCAATTCTAATAGTCACTAAAGTGTTAGCTTCGATTATGCTGCGTCGTTTGACACCGATTCGTGAGAGTAACATTGGCGAACAGCAGACCGGATTTCGGCCAGATCGAGGTTGCACAGATCAAATATTCACTCTCCAGTAGATACTCGAAACGCGCCGCACGCACCGCCGCCCTACGATCGTAGTCTTTCTAAACTTGAAAGGCGCGTTCGACTCTGGATCGGACAACCCTGTTAAGTGCTGTCCACCTGAAGGGTATGCCAACGAAGTTCGTCAACCTATTGCGAGCATTGTACTCGCATACCTGTCGCGTGAGGGTACACGGTTCATTCGAAATGACTGGTGGCGTTCGACAAGGATGTCCCATCTCCCAGTCCTTTTCCACCTCGTCATGAACGAGGTGATGGAAGATGTTTCCATGAAAAGAGTGAATATCCAACGGGAACAGGGGATCGACCTACACAGGCAGGAAAAGGTAAGCTGCGGTAACCAACACACGGAACAGTCTAACTGTACAAACGCACGTGTTTTCAATCATTATTCCCTTCTGATGACGGTAGGTGGG
>LUCM01009229.1:0-20201 GCA_008360955.1 Fasciolopsis buskii
TAGATAGATAGATAGATAGATAGATAGATAGATAGATAGATAGATAGATAGATAGATAGATAGATAGATAGATAGATAGTTAAATTTTAGATAGATGTTTTTGCTATGCTAGCGTTTTGTTTCTTTTCACACTCACTTCTCGTCTTCTTCCTGATATATGTCTACTTGTGTCCTCATTGTTTTTCGGCAAACCAGACGGGCTTGTTGATTGCCTGGATCCTGACTGTTGTGCGTCGGCGCATTGTCGTAAATTGGCGCAGTTGGATACAGGACGTACGGGTCTCACTGGTACGGCATTGTTGCATAATCATAGTCTGACCCCGGCAGCAGAAGATGCAAAACAAGGCTGTGCGCACAGTGAACCGGCTCAGTATCATTTGCTCATCACACCGATGGCCCAGGCAGACAGCACATTCTACGGGCAGCTGGAATTCTTACTGAAACGGGAGCAGATTGTGATGCGTAATTTCGACCCTCGGTACGTGATCGATTAACATTATTGTTTTAATAATGAATTCTCTGTTAATCAGTAGTGTAGTTTACTCGTGGATCCCTTACTCAAAAGATATGGTGGTTCCATGTCGTTCCAAGTTTCAGGGTCATAGTGGCTCCTGATGGCTATGTGGCAAGCTTTTCTCATTAAATTCATGCATGAAACGTGTCTCAGAGAGGTATACATGGCTCCTTCGCAACCCCGATAATACCCGGTTGCCCAAACCGAAGTAGAGGATTGACTTAGGAGACCCAGTTCTGAATCTTAGTCGCAACTGTACAATCAATCCTCCCATGACGGCGGACCTTTATTACTGCATTATAAAAGAGATAAAATTCTTATTAATCGAGGTGGTCGAATAAACTACTCTAGAGAGGATCCGGGTGACCGTCATCCTAAACAAATTGTGTAGCTAGTGAGGATCTAGTGTCCGCCTGGTCTGAGTGGTCCATATACAGTTAAAATATACACATCGAATCCGGCCAATTGTCCGGGGAGTGAATAGATTTTTGACTAATGAGATAACTGTGGTGTGTGTTAATGGTAAACTAGGTAGCAATGTGCAAGTTCTTACACATTTGTTGAACTCTAAATTTGGGACGGTAAATGTGAAAATGACCGATCATTTGAGGTTAAGGGGAACACGGGGTGCTGGCCAAAAGGGTTGTGTCACCTACTATTTGTACATCTTACGAGGAATCTCTATTGCTCATCTGCTGGTTGTTCATTGGTTCGGAATGCCATCCCGTGCGCACCGCACCTCTGTACTGGTCTTAACAAGCGCAGTCATTCTTCTTCCTTCCTCTTGTTTATATCGGCCAATGTTTTGCAGTCATTGGTAGAAGTCTACAAATTTTACAAATGTTACTCACTATGTTCACATCAGCATAAACAGAGATTCACACAAACACATGCTAGTTAGTGGTCATGCACCACTTACTCTACCCGTTGTTCTACCTCCGCGAGCAGACGAACCCATCATCTGTCCTAAACCAAACTTACGGCCGCCTATCACTCGTCTACCATACCGCGCTTTATTTGCCGCTCCTCCCATGAAGCGGACAAAGCCATGTGGAGGTCAACATGTGACATAACAGCATTGAATAAGAAAATTGGCAGCCAACAACCTAGGCATCTACACAAAATAGGTGTCTCACGTCTTTGTGGCTAGATTCCAAAAGCTTCATGAACTAGTTGGCTGGGGACACTGAAGGAGATGGAAGCGAACAGTGATCAGTGGCGACGGCGTTATCACTTAGTTTTGGAATTGAAAAGTGTGCTTGTACAGCTAGACTGTGTATTCCATGTTAGTTACTGTGGCATTCTTTTCTTTCTCGCTTCTGTAGGTCCACTCCCCCTCCCTTCCCCTTAGTATATCATTCTCTCCATTGCAACTTGTAACTCGGTGAGAAAGTTAGGGGCCAAAGGACTTGGCCCGCTGCTTAACGCTGAACGACGATGATGATGATGATCACACAGAAAAAATGGTTACTTTATCGTCGGGATGAAAATTCGCCTCAATTGTAACTTGCTGTTTCCGCCTTCCAATTCCACGGCTACCGGAGGCGATCCAACGGAATTCAGCATCCTTGCATTTAGGTGGGCATCTGATTCATTGTACTTGAATGTTCCACACAGACATTCTGCGTGATTCCCGTACCGGAAGAACGCCCACCGTTTAGAATAAGTGCTGGAGGCATTTGGACGAACGATAGGTCATGAATGCCCACAATGCAGAAGTGGATTTTCCTCGGGAAGCCTAGTAGAAGCCCTTGACTCAAAAGTCTGACTCACAAGGCGATGGGCCGTTAACCCAACACGGAAGGGATCATGAAGTGCCGTGATTTTAAATCTTGAACGCTGGAATAACAAACTGACTAATCTTAAAAACAACGGAAATTCCAATATACGGTAACGTAATAAATGCTGATATATCATGTAATTCGGGTACAATATCGCGCTGCTTACGCGGTGTGGACAGTTCGAATGTAAGGCCTATAGAACCAAGTAGTTGGTGAGTCTAGCTTCCCAAAACGACAATCCGGTTTCGCAACCAGAAAAGCAGAATGCCTTACAACTAATGGGATGGGAACTAACGCTGAACATACATACTGTGGCAGCGGGCTGATTGTGTCCCCAAAAGAATCAACCATTTTCAAATCACCGAGTTGACGCTTGGTCAGCACTTCAATCCCCATTGCTTTTCATCGCTGTCACACCTTCCCCCCGCATACACATATAAGCACACACACATATATATATATATTTATATATATATATATATATATATATATATATGTACACATACACATACACATATACATAACCAAAGAAAAACGCCGAATCTTGTAAGTAATCCAGAGTGACTTCCGCAAACGATTGTGCCATATGGGGAGCACACACGCACGCACGCAAATACATTTCCCCATCATCTAGTTTGCATTACATTCTCCGAGCAGTTGAAGTATGTATGCTAACCGCCATAACGTTCCAACGGGGTAGATGAATTGTGCACACCTTTGTGATTGGGGTTGAATATAATCTGTCCAGTACATGTCGGTTGTTTTGTTCGCTCGCTCGCTCACTCATTTGTTTGTTTGTTCTTGTTTGTGTTCGTGTTTATGAATAACACGCTTGAATGATTCACAACCCAAATCGGAATCCGATCATTATACTTGAAAAAGTAGAATAATGATAAGATCGATGCAGTTAGAAGTTCCCATGCGTTTACGCCTTCGAGATATGCATATCTGTATTTGTGTATATGTGTGTGTGTAGTACATTCTGGACATTCATGCAACTTACTGCGTTCGTAGTTCGGTTGCAAACCAGGATGTTTTGTGGAAAAAATTCTCTGATTGATACAAACACACGCTCGTGTCGAGTTCATTTAGTACAACACGTTTCCCGCCACTCCTGCTCCTGCTGATTCTGCTGTTGCTGTCAATGTTGCCGTGACTTGGATGCTAAACGGAATCCCCTTGCTGGCCCTCTTTCTTTCTGCTTCATTTATTTCAAGTAACCTAATGAGAAATACTCACGGCAAATACCTCGTCCATTCATCAAACGAACTGTTCGACGCAAAACCAAATTCAGTAAGAGTGCATCCTTTTGTGTACGTTTATATTCTTAGGCGAAGGGGGGGGGGTAATAGAAGGCTATTCACTATCACCGTGATTGGTACCGTGAGTGATCCATAAGAGGCTCCTCGCGCGGTTTTTATCTTTACATCTTATTTTTAGGGTGAGCCACTCCTATCACCAATGCGTAGCCATCAAATGCCAAGGGAACTATTTCGCAAAAATCATTATTACAACACACCAATATTCAACATCGTTGAAAATCTATTCTAGTGCCCATGGATACGGATGAATGGATGGTACAAGTGTGACTGGAATAAAGGGAGTCTCCGGACTAAGGTGAATAAGATGTGGCACCAGCAAGTCCCGTGGGCCTTCCTTAATTCACGTAATTGTTTTCGCCTACATATACTCGTGCTAAACAGAATCGAAATAGCCTATATAAACGCAGAAAAACCGCATTTTTTCACGCGAAGTCAAAGCACATATTTGATTGTGCTTGAAACATCGCCAATAGTCAACCACAAGTTCGGTTTAAATCTTACAACCAAAAACCTTGCACCAGCGTGCTCTGGTTTTCGTCGCTATCTTACGTCACCAACTACTCAAAGGGAAAAAAGAGGAACAGTGAAAGATCGATTTCAAAATAATAAGTTGAATAGCTATACAGAAGAGAAGAAATTTCAAATGTAAGAACGCCACTGACTGCAGCATTCAGCCATATCACCCCTTGTCTCCAACCGTCGCCTGATGGAGGGATTTCCCGCCGCAACACAGTAGTCTGACTGCGCATATACGAGCCGGTGCGCCGGGTTAAAGTTTTCCTACTTTTTTGCCATGTCATCCATCAGCCATCTCGAACCATCCTCCGACCATTACCTGCCTCGTCGAACAGTGTGCAACGAGGCGGTCGTTCTTTGGACATAGGCAACGCATGTCTCGACCATATGATTCAGTGCGTGTTTTAAAGATTGAACCACACGATCCATTACCTCAAACCAAACTGCAGAGTTACTGAGACAATTGTACCATCATATTCTATCAATACTAAGAAGACAACGCTGTCCAAGCACTGAAAGTTTTCGCATATCTTCTGCTCTCAGCGACCATGTTTCGGAGTCGTGTAGCAGTAATGATCTCATTGTTACTGCGTATACCCGACGTTTGGTCGCTAACCGGATATCACACCGATACCACAGATGCCTCAAGTATACGTTTACTGGCTATCGTTCCGAACAACTTTTTTCAATTAGGCTTTTCTACTTCACTGAGCATTTTTCGCGACTGCAGATTAGCCTCCAGGTGATACCCAGAGCATATCGCTCTACTTATTGTACGGATATATTTAGTCCTCGTTGCATCCATGAGGTTGACGCTTACCAAGCGGGAGGTGGCGGGCATTATTACAGTTGTATTTCAGGTGTATTTGAAGGGAGAAATAATTCGCTTTCATCCTCTCTGTTTCTTCCGCTCTTGCTTTCGCGGTCCACGAATGTAAGGTATTTGTAATATTTTCCGGACACATTTCCTTACATAGTGCATTCACGCAGTGTGAACTGATTTTGTGCGATATTGCGCGCTTTTGCTAGAAATCGGTAACTGTATCATTTCCTTTTCTCCGGTAGTACTTTCTGATCGTGTGTATTGAACTTATCTAACTGCCCGATAAGGAAAACCGAATGTCCTCCCTCGTAGCAACCGCGATATTTCACCCGGTCATTTAAGCGGCATTATGAAGCTTTTGGCTTGTGCATTTGTGTGTGTGTGTGTGTTTGTGCGGTGTATGCCTTGTCATTTGCGTGTCTTGATTATTGTGGTTGGTTAATATTGGTTTACTATCGCCCACCGTTTGTCATTCGTCTCGTGGACAATACACAAAAACTACATTCCCGACTGCCAACATGTCAACCGATCAGCTAAACAGTAAAGTAATCCAATCTCAATAATCATGTGCACCAATAGCATTCAATCAGGATGGTAGTGGTGTTTTGGGGTGGGCTACCAGTCATTAGTTCAGTCTCCACTCTCGCGACTCACTAACTCACTCTATCCGAGACGCAATATGTTGTATGTGTGTGTATGTATGTTTGAATGGATGCTTTAACTTTTGTTTGACTACGACGGCTCGGTGCTTACATCGGACTCAATCGTTTGTATTGTCATGTCATGTTGTCATCGATTTCCAACGGGTTTAAGCTATCCAAATACGTAATAACAGTTGATGGAAGCATATTTCTGTTGTCCCAGATCTAGAATTTCCTTCAGATTTGGTTACTAGCACCAAACAACAGAACAATAGAGCTGTACTTACGATCGACTAAACTGTCCATTTGTATTCGCTTCAAAGACGCTGGGTTGGTACAGCTCTATTGTTTTGTTGTTTATATATATATATATATATATATATATATATATATATATATATATATAAGGTTAAGATAAATGAACATGTCCATTATATTATGCACGTGTATATGGTTCCTATTTTTGGTCCTTTCTTTATTATCATTCTCTTCATGTCTCAGTCGGATTTCCGTGATTCGTGGCACGGTGCGCCAACTGGATGGGACCGCGTTTTGGGGCTGCCGTGTATTTGATCGTCTCAAAGCCAAAACCGGCTACACATTGACAGATGAACAGGGAAGGTAATCAATCGGGACTCTCCACGTTTGTCCCACTTGCACTTTTCAACCAGATTTGGACGGTTTTCGTCTCTGCTCAGTCATAGATTGTTGGTCAGACTCCTAATTGTAAGGTCACGTTTCGGTCCGACTGTAACCGATTAAAAGGGTGGTCACTCAACGGCACTCGATAGTGTTTTGCAAAAGAAAATCACAGCAATGGTTTGTAATCTGTATTTTTCATATTCGTTCATATGGTAATGTCTAACGGTTTCTCGTCCTTCCACTTATGTGGAGCGGTTGATGTGTATATATATATATATATGATTGTCGGATTTTCTGTTTTGTTTCGTCATAGATTCCGGTGATCTTGAGTGTATGTTCTAATTCAGCCAGGTACTCCTTATTAGCGTCTTCAACACTGAAGTTTAGTCCTTTGATTAGCAGTCCTTTTTCTTCCTCGGTGATAGCCCGGTGTGACAGCTTTTTAATCCATGCGTCGCACTGTGTAGTTTCCTTAATGCGAACAACTAAGGTCGAGCAGTGTATGCGAATTAGTAGAAGTATGCCTGCGAACATAATTCAAGTTCGAGGATACGTTTTACGAACAAGTGAAGGGGACCCTGATGGGCTCACCAATATCTGGCCTCATTGCCGAGGCAGTGATGCAGAAACCAGAGAAGACCACCCTGCCGGACATCAAACCAAAACTGTGGTTGCGCTACGTTGACGACACGTTCGTAGTCATTAAACGATCTGAACTACAACGAACTTTTACTGTCATCAACGGAGATTTCAAGGAAATCAGGTTCAACATGGCAACGGAACATGACAACAGTCTGCCATTTCTAGACGGGCTCGTCACACGGACAAATGCAGGCACTTTGGAAACATCCGTATACCGCAAAAGCACGCATACAGAAAAAATCCTACAATTCCAAAGCAACCACCCAAGCTGCCACAAGAGAAGCTGCATCAAGACACTTTTCAGAAGAGCGCAATCCCACTGCAGCACTGTGGAGCGAAGGAAACAAGATGCAAACTATCTGTTTCAACTGTTTCTGCGTAACGGATACACTCGAAGCTTCATCAGACTAAGCGCCAACAAAAACAGTACCGAGAGGCGATCGCCGAACAGACCAAAGCACGAACCGTCCTGCCGTACATCAAGCATATCTCTGAAATGACAACAAGATTACTCAAGCCCCATGGAATTGAAGTGGCGCACAAGCCAACAAGAACCCTACGAAAAATGCTATCTAAGGCGAAAGAACCGACGGCTGTGAAGAATCGAACTAACGTTGTTTATCAAATCGGCTGTCAAGACTGTGATAAACAGTACACCAAACAGACCGGAAAGAAACTCGGGACACGGATCCATGAGCACCAACTGGCAACAAAAAGGCATGATCCACTCTCTCTAATTTCGGTTCACGAAGACGTGGAGGTTCACGAGTTCAACTTCGAGAACGTGAGGGTCGTCGCCCAGGGTAGAAGAGAGCATTCGGGAGGATTTCTCGAAGCTTGGCATTCCTCGGAAAGATCGATAAACAGACACGTCAATCTGGACCACGTATACCTATCGATCCGATCGAAGGACCAATCAACACAAGCCAGTCGAAACGGACGCTGATTCAGCCCACAACATGTCAACAATAGACGAAGGTGAACAAAGCAACGGGGCAACATCTCTAGCCTACCACCTCACCAAGAGCAGCCAATCAACAACGACTAAAAGACTAAGTGACAAATTTAGGAGGACGACGGCAACCAGACGCTCGCCACAACATCAAGGCAATGACGAAGTCACCTCGATAGGTGATGAAACGTATGCAATCAAATTGCCCAGCTCAGCGAGCAAATCAATGCCATATATATATATATATATCCAAATATTGTGGAAATCGGTATGCATATCGCATGTCATCGGATTCATGACGAAGGACGAAAACAGTGAGCAAGAGAGAGGAGAAGAATGAAATAGTGTGCCCTTTCATTCTGCGCCTCTACGTCGCTGGCTGTCCATCGGGATCCATGATTCCCTTGTGAGCTGGATACTACCCGGTTGTCCAAACCGAGGCAAAGGGTTTTGATAACGGCGTGATCCAAGGAAATATACAAAAAAACGATTGAGGTCATTGCAAGAATGTATGTGAGTTTTCTTTGTTCACTGATCTCTTGGTAATCCTTGGGTAGTCATGGACTAACACTAAGTAACCTCGCCTAACACGTAGATCCCTGCTGCTTGAAGTCCCATCATGATAGCTCACGCTTTTGCTTTAAAATCATGTTTGTTTCGCGACCTCTTCAATATAGTTCACAAAATGCTAATAGCCCCCTTGCTTTTTGCGACTTCTCTAGACTCAGGGTGATGGCATTACATATGCTGAAGAAATAGGACCCGACCAGATCGCTTAGTTCCGGTTAAAGTGTCGGAATGTTGCTAAGTTTCACTACCGTCTGCCTAAAGGAGTAATTGTAATATCAAGCCGCTTGAAGAACTTACTCATCTTCACTGTTGACGACTGCAGCACATACTCCTCATTATCGTCCTGCCATTCATCAAGGATGATAGGTCCTAATTCTTCTACTACATTCAATACTCCATTGTGCGTACATGTATGTCCCCGTAATATAACCAAGAAATTTTTCACCCCAGTGCAAGCCAGGCATGTGACCAACCAGTCTCTCTTCCTAATGCTCCGCTCATAGTGGCTGAGAACCAGAGAGATTGCCTGTATGAACCGTGCACTGCTACAATGAAAGTGTACGAAGTACTATCGGAATTACGAAGTCCAAACAGTTATTAGGTTGCGCGAATCACGCTAAGCATCCAGCTGTGACCTACATTGCGGTTCTTTCGAAATTAGCCCGAGAAATAATATACAAACTGTGAAAACTTCAAAATTGCCGCTACGTGAGACTGGAGTCAAACAAATACAATCAAATACCGTTACGCTTGAAATCGGTGAGAGTGCGATCAAAGGGAACAAATCAACACTGCACTCTAGTCTGCGGAACATCAGTCCACGGTCTGCCAGTCAGTGGGGCACGGAAGATCAATGTCCGACGTGTGTTTCAACAGACTGGTGCAGCTATAGCGGAAAACACAATGGCGAACAAGACTAAGGTGTGAGTCGGGAGGGTGTCGGGCTAATCATGAGCTAAGGTTTTGCTTCCAATGCTTCCTTCTTTTGGAGTCAGCTTTCTCTTAACCCAGTTGAATGTCCATTTCTCCTCGAGAAGATCTGTTCATGATTTTGATATCCGAAGAAGTCGTACTCCAGGGCTGACTAGGGACCAGTCAGCGCTGAAGATTTACCGATTGACGTCCAGTTCAGTTCCCTTTGTTTGAGCTTTATACCAGCCGTCCACCATTCCACAGGTGCCGTCGAATGTGTACATTTTCTTTTGCCCACTGTTACTTCACTTCATTGCATCGGACCGTTGTGGTCCATTTTTATTGTTGTTGACACTACTAGTTGGTCATCTAAGTCTCTTGTTCCTGCTCTGCAAATGTCCTGAACACCAAAACACTTAAGGAAAGGCTGTGAACACCCCGACATGTTGAACAAACTTCCGACATGGTTGGGAGCAACACGTACGAGTCTTTATTTTGGCAAGCACGGATAGTTTTTCCTGATTTGGTGTTTCTTTCTCACAATGTACCGAACTGAATCGATCAAAGCGCTATTATTTACTCTCGTTGATCTTGAATTTCTTCTGTTGGTTCGTTGAACTTATTTATGCTGGATTCTTTTTCTGTCTCACACAGAGTGCCAAATGTCTTGTCGTTCTGCTATTTTTATACGCGATGGATCGCTAATCTTAGCGACAATATCATGAGTGATATGAATACCGCTCATTAAGCACATAAACTACTGGGAAGACCCAACCACAGTTGGTAATCCCGTACTGAGAGCGTGGCCGCATCTCGTACATGTTTTGTGATGCTTGTCATTGGTAAAGGGTGGAATAAGTATTTTTCACGCCAGTCGTGGATACTAACTCGGATTAATTTATTTGATGTGTTCGCATTTCAAACGTGTGTAAATCCGAAGTCCTAATGAGTCGACTGATCAGCACACCGAATTTCGTCCCCATGAGTTATTAAACTTGAAAAGATTTGCGGCAGTATATATATATATATGTATATTTATATGTATAAATATATATTTCGACCAAGGCATTGATTGTTTCTTCTTGATTGATGTTGGAACGTTTGCAATCTAAACACCAACTTCCGTGATCAAAAGATCTCGAGAACCTTCACCCTGCGCTGCATGGCACGCCGGTGTTTAAAAGCATTTACAGGAATTTTTCGGTCACCGAATTCGAAATTAGGGCCACAACGGTGGTATCACTTCCGTAACTTAGGTGACGTTATCTCTGCAGTATTCATTGTCTGAATTTGGTCTTTTGCAGTCGCTTGAAAAATCCTTTTTTCATTATGGGTTCCTCCTCTTCTACAACACACTACTGATAAACCAAGAATAAAACTGTTTTCCGGTTAAACATTTAAATATTAGACTACTACAGTCGTAATCCTAATGCTGCTTCCAATACCCTTGTCCACAGCGTAGCGATTTCTACTTTAATGAATGCGTAACACTCGCGCATTTGTTCTTTCCGTCTAGATTCGACCTTCCCGTGGATGGCGGTTCTATTGTGCAACTGGAATTCTTACGCTTCCCAACTGATCGGTTCTCTGCCATTCAACCTGTTTATGTCCCGGTAAATGAGATCATCACCCTAGGCGATTTCTATCTGTACGATGCCGGCCAAAAGTCATCGGGCGGAATGCAGGGTGGTTTTCTCGCTCCGACTCCTGTGTTCCACGATCTGTGGGCTTCAGGATTGTTTCGTGTGACTGATCTGACTGAGGCAGTCGGCACTGGGATTTCCAGTACCGTGGCAAGCAGTACGGCCACAATTCCCCGGAGCGAAGAGTCGTTAACAGCTTGCGGAAAACATGATCTGACTCAGATCGGTGGATTACCCGTCTGGGGTGATCAGATCATGGATAGGTCAACTGTTTGTATTGATCCCGAGCTAACAATGTGCACCCAGAACGGAGTACTCACTTATGCCATACCGATTCAAGTAAGCTCACCGTTTTGTTATATGGTATCGTTTTCATTTATAACCATCGGCCAGTGATACTATTGGATTTGAAACCCACGAGTCAGTAGTATTGCATCTTATTCTCGTATTAGCCACGTATTCATAACCGATACAGGAAATAAGAAATCCAAAAATAACAATTATTTAGTTCGCAGTAATGACGTGATCAAACGAACTGAGGTTGATGAGATCATAAATCATACAACATCTACCTGATCGGGCGAAAAAGTTTTATCAGTCTAGACAACTCATTTGAGGTCCTATATGTTGTGGCAGCAAACCTCCGGGCTGGTTGGTCCCGGTAAGTGAGAGAACAGACTTCACTGAACTACAATTATGCGGACTGGTTTTGCAATTGAAGCATGGAACATGTAGAGATCGGTGAAATCTCTGGTTTGACCGGTCCAACTGTAATTGACTGAACGGCTGATTGGTTGCGTGAGATGTTTCAATTACTGATCAATACTGTTCGCTTTTTAAATTCCACCAGAGTGTTAAACACTACGAGCACAAGGTTATTCAGAAATCCTCAGGTACTAGCTCCTCAGCTACAAACCTTATCTATGCAAACTGCGAGAATAAGTTATCAGTTTCGTCTTGGCTGGTTACTTGACTATTCACCCACTTCCTTCGCCTCTTCTGTCCGTTTTTACCCCAATTTTATTTGTCTTCAAGGATTATTGTGTTATATAAACAAGTCACATTGGCTGTTCTGTGCACGTGTCCAGATGCGGCGAGACGGTTCGCGACACACTATGAACACTCATACTTCCGATCTCTCTATCACAATTTTCTGCTTTTTCACCTTCGAAACTGACCAATGAAAACGATGATGACAGTAAAGGTGTAATAGGGCCCCAGCTTGAGGGTTTGGTGAATGTAAGTTCCCGGGAAAGGGACAATAACGTTATGGTCAAAATGAAATCTACGACTTCGTGTGGTAGCTCTCCCATTCTCTAAGATGAACTTTGAGTGAAAGTTTATCGGTTCCCAGCTTGGCCCTAATGAGGGACACAAAGCAGGTCCACAAGGCAAGGGATTTGTGCATATTTGAGTGAATGAAAGTGTTCGCGTCACTGACTACAGCACATACCGGTGCACGGTGGTAAGAAGCGGATGTCTACAGAGTTACCTATCCATTGGCTGACTGACTGGTTCCCTAATGATACGCCAACCAATGACTTCATGCAAACGGTGTTAGACCGCAACTCTGGTTTCGCCATCACTACCTCGCGTTATTCTACCTCCTGGCAAGCGTAATGGTGCCCACTGAAGCTAAAACGGCTGAGACAAGTCTCAAACTATTTTCTGGGACTTATAGGGCGCAACATACAATCCACAGTTTTTCGCGACGATTTGACTATTGATAATGAAGAACAAAATATTTCCTACTATTTGTTTCGGCTAATCTAGTCGGTCCGTGAGCATGTTCACGTATAAGTCGATGCACATACACGCACGTTGAAAAATTGACCGGAACTCGCGTACATTTCTGATCTAATGGAATTGGAAGTACAAGACAGCAGCTCGCCTGCGTAGTTTGATCGCAACCTTTCCCTCACGTTGTCAATACCGGTCACAAAAAATCTATCCGATTTCAAACTATATCGTATGGAACACAAATTAGAAGGAATAGCATTCTAGCACATAGTTCATTTCAGCCGCGGTAGTTGCATGTTAGTCTGCATTCCCCTCTTTTCGCAACTCCTCCGTTCGTAAAACGTCAACCATGCGAGTACATCCGCCCAATTACATCCTTGGCGAACCAAGGACAAATCGCTATATCTTTAGTGATATCGATGCTTGTAAAAATTAAGTGAATTATCAATCGACCAGAACAGAATTTCCGTCAGATTTCTTGATTACTATCATTGCTCCTATGAAACTAAACGTGTCAGGAATTCAGTACGAATACGCAATCATCTGGATGTCGTACTAACTTGGCTGGAAAGACTGGAACGAAAAAAAGGACCTCGTTTCCTTCTTCTCTCCCTCTCCCCTCTGTTTCGACTCTCACGTGCTACTATCTGTGTCCCGGAGATGATAATAGGATCACTAACACTAACACTATTCTTGCAGCAAATGTTGTGACAACAGGGGTCATCATTCCAGCGATCGTTTTGTCGAGAGAGCTAGTTATTTTTTGGTACACATTTTATTTCATTACTGTTGATCTGTTTTTAACTGTAATGATTTTCTTGTGAAGGTGTGTTTGGACCTATTCGACACATTTCGTTTAGTTCAGTTCGTTTACGTAGACGAATTCCAATGCAGTGCATATGTACCCAGTCAAACTAATCCGATCGAACTCGCGTGTGTGGTCCTACGCTATGCTGTACTGCACTGTAAGGGTCTTGTCGAAACCTATCGAATATTCTACTTTACTCCGCTCCACTCGACCCCGTTCTTTTTTCTTCCCTACTCTACCATTAGGGTTGTTATTTACCACCTCTGACTTATTGGGACTTCACGTGGTTCTCTGCCACCCCAATCTTCAGAGTCAGGATTCCTGCTTCCCCCTCCTTCCTTCCGTATAGTGAGCCCTAGCGACTATGAGGCATGCCCTTTCCAGTGCACTCATGCGCGTAGCATGTCATGAGAAAGTACGAAGCAACGTTTCAACAAAGTTTCATTGTCCGTGATACACGAATTGAAGCGATGGATATACTGCGGTGTGCGCTAAAGAAGGTCCACATGTGTCGCGGCAATAACCGGATATTAGTTCATCAGCACACGACCCATGCTAGGCACAGGAGAACTTCTGTACAAGTTTATTCTTGACGAAAAGCAGATGAACGAACACTGTCGCCATTTAAATGCCGTTGTCTTCGTGATATTGGTAGAATATGGTCAGAGAGTCATCCTAGTCACTCAGAGGTTATGCGTAAGGTACTGGGCCTTAGGGTTCAATTGTTTGAAGAAGCCCTGAACCTGGATAGGTTTATGTGAATGAGTGATATTTTGCACATGCCCGCAGAACACCTACCTCACTGTATGCCATTCTGCGATGCGGATAGTGGTTGGAACGTGAGTTGATGTGGCTCGTCAATCACACAGTAAAAGATATAGAAACCTTAACCGGGGAGTGACTAGCCTATTGGGTTGGGCTCTACGAGGCCTTTCATCAATCGATGGTTAGAAACAACAGGTGATATGACTCAATGCCGCAGCCTGTGGCGTTCCTCCATTCTAAATCCTTCTTCAACACATCACTTGAGCTTATTACGTTAGAGGTGATCTCCCGTCATTTCTGGTTCACTTATCTTTTGAGTAAACTATAATATGATGCGGTAATCGAAACCAAGGTACATTAATGCATAATCAGTGGTTGTAAAAATGGAGCTGTGATCTCAATGGAATAAGGCTGAAAATAGGTCGAGTTTTATGGTCGGAGCAGCATTTAAGGTTGATCTCCATGAATCTGAGGCTAATCCTCCAGGTGTTTAATGCGAATTTCCTACAGACATTCCTGGCAAGATCTGTATGACCTTGAGCAATTCAGCCTAGCACTTCGAAATCCTTCCTAAGCGATGGAGCAAAGATCATTTGGGAACAACAAAGTAAGATTGTTAACAGGTATCGAGAAGTAAAATCCAATGAGAGAGTTCGGCTAACAAGGAACCTCTTGAGCTTCCGGATTCGAAAAGCAAAACATCCTAACTCAGACCTATAATTGACCATATGAGATGACCAGTGAAGACCAAAGCATAAGGACATCCTTTAGTAATTGATAGACCCAGTTTCGAGTAGATGAAGGTCATTACCAGTAGATGCGTGACTAGGGAGAGTAGAATGGGACGAGCTGCAAATACATATGCAACGCTTGGGAGGATTAGGCGAAAGTTCACTCGGTTTTGAAAAGTTCATGGTATTTTGAAGGTTTGAAGATTGATTCTCGAGGTTATCCTCAATCTTATTCAAGATCACACATGGCCAAATCGTTCGAGTTCTTTGTCACGGAGCCAGATGAATTGGAGGAAAGGGGGAGCAAATATACTAGTAGAGTATTTTCTATAGCTTTTTTGTGTTTGGACCCCCTTCTCCTTCTTGTTTCGATGAACATCGTAGCCAAATAGTTTGTCCTTGTTTTTACACAGTAGGCACGAGCTGCCTTACGCTAGTCGAAATTCGCGGTTTTTATTTAGGCATACCTCCGGAGTCCGAATGCTCCATACAGTGATGCTGATCTGGTGTTCCTCTCAAATTCGAGCAGTGTTCTGAAAACATTATTGTTCTAGCATCAAAGATTCCCCAACCCTACGTGTCCCTGGTCTTCAGCGGTTATCTTTCGGAACGTTACAGACAACCCAGCTTGACAATAGCAATGTATTGGCTTGAATTTCTACGCATAATCAAATATCAGGCCGATACAACTGATATCTCTTCTTTGATTCTTTTTATCTGTTCCACAGTTTTACTTGTTTCTTCCAGTAAAATTGGTTTCCGGATGAGGGAGTGAAAGAGGACCGGAGTGTTGGCCCCGCGTGTAATCTTTCTTCACTGTAATCCTCTCGTTCAAGCAATAAGGTCGCAGGTTCAAATCCTTCCACCGCCGGCCAACTTTCTCACTTGGCAACCCCATGTTGACCGCGGCTCCCCTCTTTAAAATGTTGTACACATTGATAAATGAAATAAAAGATAAAATCTAATAATAATGATAATATAATGTGAAATTAAAAAGATCCACCTAGGTTTTGTACACATTTACCTTGCGTCGATCATGCTTTCCCGGATCCAGTCATCTGAATGCCTTAATTGTTCTATCGATTGTAAACACTGAGTAAAAAGAAACCCAATCGAATGGGTTGTCGGGTTGTGCAACGGAAGAAAGATGTTCGATCTATGAAGCCTTTGTCCTATCTATCCAGACCTCAGTTCATCAAACCATCGCCGAATTCAAGAGACACCCCATGCCCGTTTTATTTTGTAAAACATGCATATATATACACATACACACTCACGTCCCCATGCACATGTAGACATACTTAACATAGAAAGCCAGCGTGAAAAACAAAAACAAACTGCAGTCTTCCCAATATTTGTTTTGGTCTCGGTTTGCGCCATGGAACAGGTAAGCGCGAACACCTTATGTTGGCAACCAAAACACATCTGATCCAAATTCGATCTGGTCCGATCTGCATTAAACCTTGTCTCCCCACCCATCTTTCTCTCTCTCTCTCTCCAGTGCATGGGGGGCAGAATTGGCAATTGTTTTTTCTTTTGTACTCGCCTAGTTTCACCAGTCGCCTCCTCTTTTTCATCATTGTCATCTTTGTTCCACTCTCTCACCCGTTCACTCTCTTTCTCTACTTCCCACTCTCCAGTTTTTCCGACCAAATTTATCGACTTTCACCACAATCATTTGCATATGTATGAATGTATGAATGATTACACATGTGCATGCCTGAGAGTCGTGGTAAATGATCGGACAGTATCGTTCACATCCTGATCCTTTCTTTGTGCCGAACAATACAAGACGTGTTTGTTTGGCATCCGCACAAGAATTCACGTGGTGGTGGTGACGTTGGGAATGACGAGGCAATTGACAGATTACCACAGGGCGGTAGATGTGCCAGAACAAAATCAGATAATTTTAACCCGAGGTAATACACATGAAAATGCGGGAAAATGACCGGGAAATGGTTGAGTCCTTACAGTCGTTTGAGCATGTCACTCTCTGTGTCGCGTTCCAAATCTGTATTTTATTTTTAGCCGTTTTCCTGGTGTTGCCTAACAAGCGTAACTGCATGCTTAGATCGACAGGTTTTCCTGTTCTCCAGTGGTCTCTGGTCATCGTTTTCTGGTCCTCTGATTGTAATTTAGAGGCTGAGACTGGGTTTTGAGATAACCACACCTTTCAGTGATCAGATGAATATTACGAGCTCATCCTCATTGAACAAGCGACCGTAGTTAAGCAACTAAATTTTATCTAGAAAGGTGCATTTTGCATGTTAAGCGACCTCCAACTCCCAAACGCTTCAGTACAGTCGGGTCTGGATGACTCAGACTCCGAGTTGGTTAGCTCTTTTGAACGCCCTTCAATTTCCTCTCGAATGACCGTGCACCTCAAACAGCTT
The DNA here is from genome assembly GCA_008360955.1 of Fasciolopsis buskii. Taxonomy (NCBI): domain Eukaryota; kingdom Metazoa; phylum Platyhelminthes; class Trematoda; order Plagiorchiida; family Fasciolidae; genus Fasciolopsis; species Fasciolopsis buskii. Next base: position 17,396 of record LUCM01009229.1, read on the forward strand.
CTGTTGAGGAATCTCTACTCACTGGCTTTTCGTTGTGAACCTAATGAAGTTTCCTCCCGTGTGCTATGACCGCGTCCCCATTCTGGTCCAACGCTCCACTACTCAAATTACCTCGGGCGGCGTGCGAAGCATACAACAAAGTGCACACCTGCATATGTGAACTTGAAATCTAGGATGTCCATCCTCACCCGAAAGATGTATGAACTGGACTACCAGTCACTGTCTGTCGGTGGGCTACCAAACTCAGATGGCCCGGCTGCCTTGTATGCTGGGTCCATTGGATCAGTGTAGGACCCTCTCGCGTCAACCTCGTACTTCGGTTTCAGGAATCGGTGGTATCCTGCTCATTGAAAACTCATATGTCCTGATAAGGAACTGATGATGTAAAAATTAAGAATGGAAGAACAGATATGTATGGAGAACTTTACAAAATCTTTCTGTCCCCTTCCTCTTTCTCCCTCGTTGTTTTCTTCTCTCGCCATGATGTGCACATAGTTGTGGTCTGTATCTATCTGTTGCTCTATCTGTTTGTCCGTTTCTCTCACTCGATATATATATATATATATATATATATATATATATATGTACGGCCAAAACTGTGTTGGTAGACGATTTTCCGACGCAGACGAAACGGTAATTCGAATGTCGCACGATACTATGACTAATCCATCAATGTTGAAATGAATCACTTCCATGATGTCTGGGAAGTGAGTTTTCAGCTTCTGAATTTTTTGGCCCCTTTCTTCTTCCAAACAAAAAGATTGATATCTGACCTCTCTTACATTCGCGTCTTCACTAGCATCTACATTATTTTCTATCTGTCATCCACGGAGAACGTTCTGTTTGTGACTCTAGAAACGTACAATACCAGTTTGACGATCCGACTGTCCTCGTCCTTTCTTTGCTTTCATGCTCTTTCTCGTCGATGTTCCGGGCGCGAAATTCCTGATTTGATCCATCGGTGTGTTGTTCTCACCATGTGGTCTTATAAGTGATAAATACGAGAATGCATTGACAGATACGTTTTCGCTAAATTACCTTCACACATGCAGTAAATAGTTCGGTCGTAATCCGCTTTAAACCATACCGTTCTGACCGACGGTAGATTCGCGTTATTCATGGAAACATTCGGGACGCAGAGTACAGAGTGAAACTCCGCAGTTCATGGACGTTTGGTCTGATTTTTTGAAATCCATAGACATCGCGTACCCACAGACTTCCTCCTGGCTGAGACTCGAACTTGGGGTGTGCGATTTCGAGTCAGGCACATTCCCTTTAGACTATTTTTTTACACTCTTTGTCAATGAAACCACAAAGTGCATCATTTTCAGGAAGAGGCTCGCGGCCACTAGGGGTTGCCAATTGGTAAATCTCGGTGGTGGTGGAAGGATTCGAACCCTTGACCCTCAGGTTGAAACGCTACCCTGTTGACCGGTTGGCCACCACTGGTTATTTGAATTGGTTCTTCACTATTCGATTTGCGTTCATATCCCATCGGTTACCGGCCGCCAGGAGATCCCTCATATGTATCAGCAAGGCCATAATAGATCATTTACGTTCTAAATGAGTAGAGGTTTGCACGTTTGTATGGATCTGGGCCGTGTGAAATTATTTCCCAAGATGATGCAGGATTTCTGGTTAATAGCTAGAAGCTCGGCCCAGAGAAACAGCTTCCCAATCCACGTATTTTGCTTAGTCAATGCAGGTTCGATGACCGTATTATGAATCATTACTTCACACACCGAAAGCGAGCTTTCCATTGATTTAAAGAAACTGTTCTCGTAAGGTTTACAAATGCCATGCCATGGCATTTCCGTTACCGTTTTAATACGGGTTTTCAGTTTATTTTACGGAATCATCTGACCTGGCACAGGTTTTAGAAAAAGTGACCGTAAAACATCCTCTCTTATGCCAAATTCATCGACAATGCGTCAGGTGAGCAGATTGCAGTAAGATTTACAAATCTTGAGTTTAATTCCGCCACGGGTCGGTGGAAGCAGAGGCTTCATTCCATTTGATATGTCATGTGCCGCACAGATTCGCTTCGGTCCAGATTTCCTGAAAATTCTCGACCCTATCCACCATTCTTTTAATTTTCCCCCATAAACTTTCTGACAATTGTTGTTTTATGACCCTTCTGTGTTGGTTTGTTAATTGTAGCAGTCGACAGTATGTTTGTTATACGAATCGGACAACGTCTATGAGCCAGCCCCACAAGTCTCTCATCATCCAACCGTGCATCTCTCACACGAGGCGATTTGGTGAATTGAAAGTCACTGGAGAAATTGCACGTGGCATCTGCTACTAGGCGAGGCATTCATTAGTCAGTGGGGGAAAATTCGTTGGGTTTGTTCTGTTCACAGGAAATAGGGTTTCATTTTTCCTCGTTTGTGTATAAGTCTTGCCACATGCACACACACACACACACACACACACGGAGTTGCCTGTGCGATCGATGGTGATGATTCAATTTCTGTTCTTTTTCTTGTTCTTGTTCTTGTCATCGGTGAGACCGCGGTGGCAATTGGCGGTAACAGTCAAGGTGATGTAATCGGTAGTATGTAGGTGAAAATAAAAAAAGAATAGAGCGGATATGAATGCTGGTGAATAAGGGTAATCATTTTTATTCCCCTCCAATGTTCCTTCAATACTTCATGAATCGAGGGCCATAGTCAGATGATTGAAATGTTGCAAAGTGGTTTTCACAGCTGTTTTTATGAGTGTATGCGCACTTGTTTATGTTTGTGTGTGGTAATGTATATATATATATATATATATATATATATATATATATATATATATATAT
>LUCM01009229.1:20566-65669 GCA_008360955.1 Fasciolopsis buskii
AATGCCCCAGGATATATATATAAGCAGGAAGTAGTATCTGGATGCGTAAACAAAATTAGCCCGGGAGCACACGACCGGTTTCGCGGTTATTGTCGCTCGTCAGGTATGCGTACCCGATGCTCTCTTGTCTAAACATCCACATACTTGTACACTCCGAATTGATTGATATTTCTCACCAGAATCGAATCTGTAGCAACAGGAGTGTGCATGGAAGCTCTTCGTCGAAGAGTCCACAGAAGAATCACAACTGTGATTCGTTGATAATTCTTTGTCAGTTGGGCTGAGCCAACCTTAGGAACGAGGGCAGAATGCCCCAGGATATATATATAAGCAGGAAGTAGTATCTGGATGCGTAAACAAAATTAGCCCGGGAGCACACGACCGGTTTCGCGGTTATTGTCGCTCGTCAGGTATGCGTACCCGATGCTCTCTTGTCTAAACATCCACATACTTGTACACTCCGAATTGATTGATATTTCTCACCAGAATCGAATCTGTAGCAACAGGAGTGTGCATGTATGTGTATCAGCGATGGTGGAAAGTTATTCAATCGGAACGGCGTCGAATAAATGACAAAGTACCATATCAAGGTAGATGCTTTCACATGACTTTATTTCTTATGGAGGCTTTCGGTTTTTGAAAATGTTTGTCCATTCCCTTCAGAATGGTAAAATGTTATTTAATCATCAAGATCCGCGTGATTTATGTGAGGACTGGGTAAGAGTTTGTGGTTGCATGCTCTTCCGTTTTATGTAACAAACTCCGCGACAAAGCCTCGATATAGTTGAGTTCTGTAAAATTTATTTGGAAACCGACATCTTCCTTTCTTCTCTTTTGGATTCATACATTTGCTTTCGTTGGCGTAATCCGTCGGGAACAGCAGTTGCATTGGTACTGATCTAAAACCCATTGTTATTCGTAAGCATATGATCACAGATTTCCGTCAATTCCGTGTTAGGCTGTATGCTTCCGGTTGAGATCCAGTGTTTGCCACCATCAACATAACAGTTCGACTCCCCCCCCGTTGCCAGTTCCTGTAGTTTTAGAAGACAATCCGCTGTCGTTACTACCTCTTATGGGGTCATCATTTCAAATACCGGCGTTATGATACCTAGGTGCACAATAGAGTATCAAGTCGATCGTTTCGTGGGCAGCCTGACCGAGCCCGTTTGAGGCCACTTGGATAATTCTTGTCGATCTGAAAACGGATCTTCGGCAGCTGGCCCATTTTCCTCGTGGCTTGACTAGCGTTAACGTGGGTACAGTGGAAGTTGGCCATTAAGACAGACACATCGATTGGGCATGTCAAGTGTGTTGGCGCCTAAAGCAGTTCAGTTTCCATGAGAATATCTTATCAAAATTCCTGTGTCAACCGTGAGAACGAACCCCAGTACCAGAGTCTCCCAAGTCCAACTGAAAATGTGATTATGAAATGCCAGTCATCCAAGACAGCAGGCGACAAAAAACGGTCACAAGTTGAACCCATTGGAGATGATACCTGTCAGCGGAACTGTGACACATTATTTATTCCGTCTAATTGGCGGTTCGATGAGATGGTCGCTTCAGGCTGAGGTGGTTGGGGATAGCATTGTAGAGACTGATGACTGCTTGGCTTCCAAAGAAAATAAAGCTATCTATGATATTCGAGGTTATGAAATAAAGTCTGCTAATTTGTTCCCTCTTGATTTCGGTGGATTGTGGAAACATTACTTTAGCTTTTAAGTAATCCCTGTTGTCAACTGACAAGGAGTAAGATTTCAATGAGGGAAGGCAACACAACGCAACGATGTTGCAAAGACGGCACACTTGGAGATTTTCAAGTTCGGAGGTGATTGAAGGAATAACACCTAGGAAAAACCGAACGAAGGTATGTTTTTAACTGTACAAACCAAGTTATTTGTAGTATTTGCATTGTAATAGTCTTCCCATCTGGCAACTCCAAGTGCTCCGTGAGGGTGGCGTCGAGGAGGAAGAGACCGGAAATCGCTTCTGGTGACCTGCGACACCCGCAACGCTGCACAGTCGCCGTGACAGCGAACCATTCTTGTTGAGGAAGTGTACAATGCTACTGTTTGTGGTGTTTTTACGATATTATTTAAATGTTCTTGCTTCGTCAAAATGTTTGTTGTATGCATAAGTATATACATGTATACAAATATATAACTTTTGCATTATAGAACTATTGCGGACGAGATCACTGTTATTCGGCTTCGTGACGTTTTCTTTCCCCCTTTTCCTCATTCTCCGGGTCAACCTACGGCCCTGGATGAAAGCGCTATAACGGTAACGTAGACGTTGATGACGATGATGATTAACTAACAATATATGTTGAATTTTTGGTTTGCAAAATAGGTCATCCACTTGATACGGCGCCCATGACCAATCATTTGGAAATTCACATCAAATCTCCTACTACTGCAAACTTCTGTGCGGCTCTGCGTCAACGTGTTCGCTTCGTACAGAGAAGTTCATTCTCACCCACGAGTCGGTTATCTGACCCCTCTAGGTCTGTGACCTGGGCCGCTGTATTACGTAATGTTGATATTCGATGAACTGTCGAGAAACTAGCCCGGCTAGCGTAATGGCTAAGGCGTTCGATTCTCAATCGTTCGTACTGAGTTCACGTCCCAGTTCGGGCACGATGAATATGCACTACCGATGATTCCTAACAAGTATGAACCGGCTGTACGTGCTTTCATGATTTTCATTACTGAGTTGAGGTTGACACTACATAATGAATCATTTGACAGTTTACATCAAATCTCACTACTGCAAACTAGCTCCATGATTGATTCGAAAACCACAGCGATTATCCTGTTCCACGTATGTTTATTCTCCCAAAGGAAACTAATCTCTATGTGCTTGTTTCCTGCAAGTCGTCAGTTCATGAGTTTACACTACGAAATTTTTGTTTATGCATTGTTTTCGAGGGTTCCTTGAAGGAAATCCTCTACCTATCAGTGCAGTGAAATGGATATGCTCCACAGCCGCTAGGATTCACCACGTAGTTGAATGACAAGCTATACGCAGCGACGTAAATCTGCAGTAAGTCGGATGTGGTTACAACAACTAGTCTCCGTCTACCACCAAAGTGGCATCCGGGGTTCGAACCTGTGTTCTTTTAGGGAGCGGCAGATGCTTAGTCCCCTTGGCCAGCCTCACACAGTTTTTCCTTATCTGGCACGCCTGGACTTCCATCAAATACGTTCACATTCAATTAGAATATTGGCATTGAATCAACGACTGTTCCTCGCATGTGGTCTTTTCAGGTGTCCGTTCATGCCAGGACAGAAGGGTCGTGGTCGTTGTCTTCCACACATACACACACACACACACACACACCCGCTCGCACACGCACACACTCACCTTGTTTGAACATGAAGCAGATTGCGTTTCAAACCGTTCTTCATTGGTCATTCGTATTCATCGATGCTGGGCCTTTTTCATCCATGAGAGCTCCTGAAATTTCGGCAAAGCACCGAGGTTACCCGATCAAGGAGTACGATACATGGCTGTTACATGGAGATCTTGTTTTATAGACAACCACCACTGTTCCCATATATTGATTTCTGTTTATCATTTCAGTAAGCCACTGGTCTAGAAAAGTCGGTTTCAGCCAGATAGCGAACGTCACTCGTGGTTGCAGTAAACTGACGAAAGGATTTCGTCTTCCATTGTGCCCGGTAAGTTCAGGCAACTTTGATCGTCAAAAGGCATTGGTGAACAGATTACCGAAATTAGGCACTCGGTTACACCAGTCTCCCGCACCTCCGTCGCCCTTCTCTGAAGCAGGTAGTGGTGGGATGGAGGATCAAAATGATCAGTCGATCGCATGACAAAGGAGTGTGAGTGCCTTAACTCTTGGACTAGCTGGTAGAGATCTGATTAGACTGCCGGTTTGGTGCTCACGAGAAACCCCGAAGTGATGATTCGACAAAGTTGATGATATAGCATTCGAAATCTCTTCTTTCCTGTTTAGTTGTTGAACTTATTACTTTCCGGTTAATCTTTCACTGTTTTCCGTTTATTTTTCTCTCGAGTAGACGGTGCTGCCAGGTGGCAACTAAAACCAAGAGTTCCTTGATGCAAGGTCAATAGCTGTAAGAACTAAACTGATTCGAACCACACATGTCGCAGCTGCATGGCACGAATGATCACTCAACAATTTATGGACAGGTTGTGAACTCATTTGACTGTCACATTGAATCGATCAACCATGCATGTGGCAAGAAGGCATCGTTGGTCTACTTTGAAATAAGCTCATCCTTCTTTTGGTGTCGAACCGTCTTATTTCGCTCATGCTTTGTTCCCTAGACTGCTCTGTTTTGTTACGCCCTTCCTATGTTTCCAAGCCCTTGGAATCTTCATATTTTTAATAACAAGATCAACAAACCGTTCCTCCTTCTCTTTGCAGGCTGCCTTAACTATGTGGACCAGTCTGTATGATTGAAAAATTGTCATCCAGTTATTTCAGTTCACGTCTGGAGGAAACCGTTTTCTTGCTGACAGCTTCTTCAGTGGTCTCGAGAAGCAGTCGGAAGCGGTGGTCTTGTTTATTTTCACCAATTTATACGTCTGTTCGAATAGCTAAATTATTTCTGTGCAACCAGATATCTGGGAAACCAAAAACAACTAATGAAATAGCAGCAGACGTAGATCTGAAACGCATCGACGGAATTGTTGAGAACCCATTTATTGGAAAGTGGTTTTGTCTCGTGTTTTGTCTCACTTCTTCCACGCGTTTTTCACTGCCTCCAATTGGAGTCAAACAAACATGTCTCTCATGAACGCTTAAAATACATTTCCACTCAGATTGTCGTTGTTGCTGTTGTTATTGTTGCGGTAGTGGCGGTGTTGGTTGTGGTTCTTGTCGTCGTCCTCGTTGCGGCTGTTTTTGTCGGTTGTTGGTCATGCCGAACTGTCATGTAACACGCTGAACAATGAACGAACTCGACCTGGACCAACACAGCTTTATTTCAAGCTCCTTGTACAAAATGTGGTGTTTTTTAGGAAACGTTCATACCGGAGGAGAAGATGGATAGATAAAAAATAGTTAGCTGCACTGAAGCGTGAAATCCCATGCTTTTCCAGTCCGGGGAGATTCACTACGGCTCACGTGACCCATTCAAATTAAAAATAAATTTATTTGGATGGATTCGAATTGTAAACCAGCTGGAACAAGATTCGTCATTTTGTGTTCCTGTTTTCCATATTGAACCTATATTGTATTTCATATCAAGCAGTGGCTTATTTCCAACCAACGGTTAGTTTCGTCGATTTTACGAAAATGCACAAATGTCGGATCAGTAATCGTCTGCTCCACCACCACCTTACCGAAAACATCGTTTTTACACTTAAAAATGTGCCGTGCAATTTGTCATTAGTAACGTTCTGGGGAGGGTGATCATCGTGTTGTGTCCGAAAGTTGCAATGATTGAATGGTGCATTTCCACTGGAACGTCTTTTTTGCCGTTAAATTTCCCTGTTCTCTCTTCATTCTCGCCATCCCGGAACTTCCCAACACAGGACAGTCGCTTGCGTCTGGTCTATCGCTCCGACCGTGCCTCAGGCTATCGACCAGTACTGAGGGCTCGACTACTGGATCAGACAATTCCCCGCGGGTTAAGTGAAATTCATTTCATTGTCGACGTGGCTGGTCTGCGGGAAGCGAAACGCCTGGAACCTGAACCCGGGTTGACGGAGTTGTTTCACTGGAATAAAACAGATGGATACAACCGAACTGTGTATGGATTAGTAAACGCCAAAGGTTAGCGGGATTGTGCTTTATAAATACTCATCCATTTGAAACAAATCAAGCAATCACCCAATCAATCACTCAAACTATATTTGGGTTTGCTTTCTTTTTAGCACTGGGATCTCATTTGAACTGCCATTATTGTGCATGCATGACCAGTCTATTTCTGAATCACAACTGACGCAAACCGACCATGAATTACCGTTGCGGTTCATAAGTCGGCTCGCCTTCCACGCACTCTCCTCGTGGTTCAGATGGGATTCTGTTGCCAAAACCATCAGAGTATAGTTATGATTCAACAGGAGAGTATGGCATGCACATGCCTGATGAACGGCAATAACCTCGAAACCGATTATCTGCTTCTGAGGAGATTTTGTTCTCTTATCCAAAAATGCTATATGACCCGCAATTAAAATTAGAAAAACCCTTTCTTGTTTATCTTCTGGGAGTAATAAAATTGGGGTCAACTGGAAGTAATGAAACAATAAACATTGTGGTTCCATAAAATTCATATGTCCGAAGATGACTGCTTGAGTTCCTCATACCAACCACATGATCACTGCTACACTAGTCAGTCAGTCAGTTGGTCAGCTAATCAATAAATCAATGAGCCGGTCAAGTATCAAGTCAACTAACCGATAATGAAACCAGCTTGTTGCCCCGTTGACTTGTGTATTGTTGATAAAATTGCCCAATTATTCAGCCTTATTCGGCCTGTTCCCCGTCCTTTCAGTATCCGTTGGTTACTTGTACACGGGCTGTTCCCGTGTATTCTGGGAGCATCGCACCGTTCCCTTACTTGGACACGAACTGACAGAATCCGGTTTAGCCAACTGGAAAATTGATTCGGTCCATCTCTATGCAGTTAACCATGGAATTGTCTATCGGTGAGTCAAATTTGCATACTTAGTCTAAAATATGCCTAACTGTTATATGGAATAGCAAAAAACTTGAGAACTGCAACTATTCTTTGCAGGATGATTGAGCAACAAAGTCAAAAACTGGTCGCGATCCTGACTTGTCAGCCTCATTTGCGCAAACCATTTTATGTTTCATCAAAACCCCGCCTCAACCATGGATTAATCGAATCAATTTCATTTCCTTGAAGTTGTTATTTTGTTTTCTCTCACTTCAATATTATGACAATACACAGCCTAAGCACTGGAACCGAACAAGATTAAACAGATTAAAATACCAATTGTTAATAATGACACCAGCTGGCGTGTTGCAAAATGATGCAATGACTGTTTTCACTCAACGGATTGGGTTCACCAAAATCCAAATACATACACAAACACTGGTACAAAGCTCTGTTAAGGTTAGAATACATTGATTTTCGGTGGCAAAAAGTGATATGTTGGTTTTCGCTGTACCAGTCACTAGCGCTCAGATTGTGCCACATGTTCCGTTATTCTCGATCCAAGCTTGAGATCTTCATCTGCCGTCTCAACTATAACCCGAGATCGAGGATCATGATTGACCACTTTTCCAGATATTTCAATTACTCAATATTTTACAGAAAACAGGTTATTCCCTTCTTGACCAATCTCGAAAATTAAAACGAGCAATTTTAGCTTGAACTTGATTCCCCTGAAAATGTTGTGCATTACTTTTACGAAATGAGTAGGTTTGAGCAGTTCATCGGCGTTTGAGGGTTCTAACTCATGAAATCTCGGTCTAGACGCTGCGATGTTCACAGCTTAATCTCTGTCACTTACCGGCTATTTTTTGCCATTTTGATAGTTTCGTGAAAACAATCATCTTGCCTTCGTTACAGTATGACGCAATCATCATATCTTGTTTCATCCGTGTTCGGGAATACCCCCTGACCATAAGGGTCTGGCACATTATCAGACCCAGGTAGCAAACGTTGCTCTGAAGAGGTTGAAGTGGAGAAGTGCACGACTATTTCACTGTTTTCATGAAATAATTCACCATGTGATATCATCGCTCATCTCACCACAAAGAAACCACGGAAGCACTGTACAGCTGTTTCATCCTTGTTAGGAATCATCAGCAGTGTATATCCACCGCGCCCGAACTGGGACGCGAACCCGGGACGAACGATTCTGGGTCGTTGTCCATTCCATATTGTGATGAAACCTTGCACCGTAGATGCGTTAAAACTGCCACACGTTATCCGAACATCATTGATTCTTATTTAAAACCTATGCAAACCACATTCTGTTCATTCCATTTCTCAGTGGTGACGGTTCGCACATATTCCTCAAACACACTGACTGGCATGTGGTCCCGATATTGGGTAGCCGAACAATCAGACGAAAACCGAATACTTGCGACTACTGTTCGATCAATCAGACTGGTTTTGGCTCCGCTGTTCTTCGACTCCCGGCTTTGATTACGGACTCTGTGGGACAAATAGTGGTGGGCGATGGAAGCCGACTACGGTGGTTGCAAACACCGGAGTCCACGCAGTAAGCAAAACCCCAAGGGTAACATTTTTGCCTGACTGATTTCCCCGCGGAATTCACTCTTAGTTCACAAGTCTCATGTCATCTCGATCAACCTTGTACTCGGAGACCACCGGCCTCCAGTTTCGCTCTCACTAGGGAGCTCATTAATGTTGCATATCCATCACCGCACCCAGGGTTTGAACCCGGGCTCCTTCGCATGGGAGCCGTGTGTGTTATCACCGCGCAGATCCGAATTACTGGTCCATGTTTGCTCAGATGTTTTCTTCAGTGACAGCCAACTACGTTAGGATTTTCTTCTGAACAGATTCCTTTTTTTCATTGGATTGAATTTCGTAGAATTCGTTCTCCATTATTTTCACTTCCCATTCGTTTTGTCCAATATTTTTCTGCTCTCTTATGTTTAGTGCTGACAGTGTGAATTTCCGTCCATCCGAGTCGCTGGACGGTCGAGCACAACGAACATTCCTATCAAACGATCGACGTGTATGGTTCACTACGAGTCAATTTGTTCTGGATTTCTTATCTATTGGTTTTGACGAGCTCGAGCAGACGGACTACCATTTAGCACCACATCCATCTTACTTGGCTCTGGAGGGACGTTTTGGGTCATCCGATCCGGGCGTGCTCGATTCCGGTCTGTTCTTATCGCATGCGAGAAGTAAATCCGTTTGGTGGTTGTCTGACAGTCCGGAACCAATTGCCCAACCGGTGCTCAGTTTGACTTGCGAAGAGCGTGCCTCGGGTTTGTCGCTGGTTCCTGATTTGTGTACAAAACACGCTTTTACCGAACCCCGTGGAATGGCCGTGTCAACCAATGTGAGTTTTGTTATTGATATTGCTTTCTTGATGACATTTGATTAGAATAGGCATGCCAATTGTAATCGGGACACGGATAGATATCATCATTAATGTCGGCGCTTCCGATTTTGGATGATTTATGTTCCCATTCCCATTGGTGATCACCAGTACGTTTACTTATCGCCCTCTTTTCCTTTGTTCTATAATGTAGGCTTTTCACAATTTCATAGTAACTTTTTCTAGGATTTTCAATGAACCGCATCAAACCATTGTCTGTTTTGTTCAACAACTTCCATTTTGTTACCCCGTCCAAAAGGATCTATATTTTGCCGACGGGAACTCGATATTCGCGATGCCTTTGAACGGCATTCCGGGTGTGCCTCGTTCAGTGCGCCTCGTGGTCGGTCGACCAGATGCCACATGGGCACCGGCTTCATGTAATCACGGCCAGCACGGTCTACAGATGACACTGAAAGAGCCAACTCATATGGTATATAATGCGTTGGAAGACGCCATATATTTTGTAGAAAGTAGTACACAGGTAAGACCTTTTGCTTTTCACAATTACCGTTCCATTGTGAACCCAGCTGTCTTATTCTTATCGTGTTTGGCCAGTAATAGCTTCAAACTCCATCCTGATAACCATCTTCTTTCCCAACTATCTGATTTCTCTCAAATACCTCATTCCAGATCGAGGCGTATTTTCGCTCGGTCAACGCAAAATTTGTCCATGAGTGCGAAATTCTACATCCAGGTGGTCTGTCAGTAATTGCCACTGAGACTAGGTAATCGTTACACTCGAGTCATTGGATTTAGCTTAAACAAATATCTTAGGCACATCGATAGGTAGTGTGGATTGAGCGCATTGACTTCTTCTGCGGACAAAACGAACGCCTTTGATACATATCTTAGGCTGAGAGAACCGGAACGATAGCTGTTGTCTTACTAAAGATTTTTACCGCGAAACATAAAACGTAAATCTGCACTGGGCCCGATTTCCCACTACCTCCTCCGACCGGATTTTCAATTCCTACCTCTCTTGTCGTTTCGTAGCCGTGGTTTGAGTCGAAATAACACATACACACACACACGTACACATACTCGTCTTTTGAAGTTGCAATTATTGGTGAAATTCACGCTAACCAGTCCAGTTACACTACTTGTTCCCACAATTCACACATGGTGTACCTGTTTGTGGTATACATTGTCCGAAGTTGTGTATTTATTTTCTCCCAGGTCGAGTCTGTTAAAAAGTAGCCCTAGGCTATTTGGCCACAGTTAGATACCGTTAAACGGTAGCCAGAGACTGAGAATTATTTTTACCCAAATCTGTGTTGAGAGTGTCATCAGAACCATGGTGAAGGATGAAGTCAATAAGAGAGCAAAAGGAGAAGAACAAAAACATTTTATGGAGTTCTCCATACACATGATAGCTTTCCTGTTTGCCACATTAACATCGTTGGTTGTCCATCGGAATCCATGGCTCATCAGTGGACTGATACTGCTCGGTGGCCCAAACCGATGTGGAGGACTGACTTAGGGACCCCCTACCCCGGGCCTTTGACCGGATTTTGTGAACTCTAAGACAGTAAGATGATTTAAGGATCTCATAATTCACTGGGAGCCGATGGCCGATGGCTTATTTCATGCGCCCTTCGGATTGGGCTAGCTATCCTGGGGGCCCGGTGAATGTGAACGGGCATTTGCCCTCGTCCTTCCACTTTGATGAAATTGCCTCCAGAACGAGAATGTAGTACATTGGACTTTCTCAGCAGAAGCTGTTTGGGTCATGTCATTGGTTTCTTGGTCAACCAACGAAAAATGAATTCAAACATTGAAAAGTATTTGGTCAACGAGGTGTTCCTTCTGCACACCACAATCAAGTTATTGAGTGTCCCGAAGCCCGTGAAAACGACAAGATCCCAATGTATAATTACCTTTTGTCTGGAGGATGTTTCGCATCGGCTTATTCTTCCAGATGATTGAACAACGGAGATAAGTGATTTTTCTCTTTTTCTCTCTGTCCCTAAGGAAATAATTGGGCTTCCTCGATACTCCTAACCTTTCAAGCGATGTTCCTCGATGTAATCGAATTTTCTTGATGTGATTTCGTGGTCCGATTTGACCAAAGTGTAATATCACACTTTCTTACGTAACTAGTCGGAACTATTTAGCGTCTATATCCGAATGACGAAATGTTTCATTCAATCTTGTCACAGGTCTACCGACTACACTTGGCCAGTCAGATGGTCTCGCTGGCTGTCGGACGACTGGAATACTGTGAAACAGAAGAAGATCCCACGAGTCAAACCCCCCTAGCTACCATGGTATCTTTGTCCAATATTCGTGGTCTTGCTATCTCACCGGAAGGTGATTTGTATGTGGCTGAATCACATCGTGTTTGGGTTCGTCGTTCTGACCGTCGACTGTACACCGTGGCCGGGAGATCAGTGGACAAGTCGGTTGATGGTATTGCTGTTGGTAATGATGATGGCGAGTTCATTTTCGCTGATTCTTCCAAAGACTCGGCAAGCCTGGTGGTCGATTTAGGTTTGGCACGTAATTTGCAATTTTCAAACGTGACTGGAATCGCGGTCAGTGTCTATGGTGAACTGTTTGTGGCCGATTCCGGACAGGGATTGGTAAGCATCTTCATCTATGGTATACAAATGGACAAGCATGTTCGGTAACTGTTCCGTCCTGTGCTTAATTGCCCCGGTCCCATTTAATCTGTTCGTGCTGTTTGATATCCATTTTCAAGGTTTACCGAATACACTACGAACTGCCACGACCGTCATCCACAACGTTCACATATCGCGTTGTTTGGCCCGAAACGGATGAGGCTTATACGTTCAATCAGAATGGTCAACTGCTGCAGACGGAGAATGCCATCACCCAGATGACGTCACATTTGATAGACTATCGTGCGAACGCAATCTACGGATGGGTCTCGGTTATTAGAGGTAACAATGTTAACTTACGGTTTGGTGTGCATCGTGACACTCAGGGTCGACTGCGTTACCTCCAGTCCCCTACTGGTAAGTTCTCTTTTTGGTTATTTAACTTTCTCTTCAATTTATGCATCGATATCTTTTCATCATTTTATCCACGTTTTATTATTGACATGACACGCACTCATTATTCAGGAAAAAAGGGCTCCAACTCAGTACACTGACTTTGCGACAACACGACAATGACTGCCCGGTCACCACCATTACATCTGAAGGGAATCTAACATCAAGTGACCAGCTGGACGAATCGGAACTCAAGACGCATTGTGCAAACCGATCAATTACTTTAAGATTGGAACAGCGGCTAGTCTCATAGATATCACCAACTTTCGATCATGGTATACATCGTACAGGCATAAAGTCGAGAGGTTCTTTTCATAATTTTGTATTTCCATTTCAGTTCAGTTTTTACAATTACTTGGTGGTAGACGATTATTCGCTGTCGCCCAGCTCGTTACCACGCCTGATCTATTGAGTCCTTGTTTAGTTCTATGCTACATCATGTTTTAAGGTCATGGGTGCTGGTTGTCCTTTCCCACTCTCCCGTGTGATGAACCCTAGGGGCTGTGGGGCTTGTTCCTGTCACTGCACCCATGAGAAGTACTTTTGGTAAACTGGTTATGTACCACTGATGTGACCTGGTTTTGGTTACTGTCTTACAACACCATATCGAGAAATAGTGAAAAATAGACTAAAAATAATAATTTGAAGAAATAGTTGGCAAAAGAAAGATTTCAAGTGCGAGTACGCCACTGACTGCAACATTGGGCCATAGCGCCTATTGTTTCCAACCCTCGCTAGGGGAAATCCGCAACCCGGTAGTCTAACTGGATCTACATCGGCCAGTAATCTCATACCCTTTTGCAATGCTGTCGACTGGCCACCTCGATCCACCTTGTAACCTGTACTGCGTGGGACAACGGCATATTATAAGGTATTCGTTTTGTGGGCATCCGCAAAGCATGTCCCCAATCACCTTAACCTATTCTGATTCATGGCCTGTTCTAAAGATTGAACCCTAGGACCAAGTACCTTACGTTTGTATTCTACCAAAATAGCATGATCTTAATGCAACAAGACTCTGAAATGTTATGAAACAATTGAATATTTTTCACAGTAATCTGAAAACATCTCCTTTGTATCAATCGTGACACGTTTAAAATGCGACATGATTGCTGTTCCTCAAAAGCTGGTATACGCTCACGAAAAACCACCCAATACACGCGTGTACACTGAGAGGATTTCTGGGCTATACAGAAAATTTCTAAAGTGATAAGCACTGATAGCAAATTCATTTTGCGTAGTCTAATGCTGCGAGTTTTCAACTCAAGTTGATTGTGACTTATAATATGAGGTCAGAGTAGCAATTCATACGGAGTACTCTTCTGTATCTCACTAGAATCTCATTCGAATCGTTAAGAGCGTGAATGGATGGTAAGTCCATTTAGGAACCACATGGTGATTCGTCGGAGGATTTTCGTCGGTCAGGCAAGACTAACCTTCATACACATACCTGAAGAGCGGCAGTAACCGCGAAACCGGTTTTGTGCTTCCGGGGAAATTTTATTCATCCATCCGTATGCGAAATATACTACTGAAAAGAAAATACTCTTCTGTATCTTCGGGCTTTTGCATTGTTCTTGCTCGTGCATCCTGTTTAGTCGGAGTGGTTTATTTCAGTCAAACGGTTTCAAGACAGTCATGCGAAATAGCTGAATTCAGTAAGTCTCGCCAAAAATATTCACGTAACGGTCTCTACCATGCACTCCACGAGCAAATTGAAAGTCGGTGAATTCCCGGAGCTCTTGGGTCGAGAAAGAACGTGTTTGCTATGCGTTGCAATATTTTTTCGTCAATGAGCACTGCAAATACGGGGCGTCCATTGTCAGTATTGCGTGGCTGGCTATCCTCGACTCCGCAAGGAACCCTGAGGATGTTCGGCATTGAGATGCACCCTCTGTAGATGCTTGAATCCGATTCAGTTTGTTTCGATTTAAAAACCAACTGCATGGTCAAGTCAGACCCAGCAGCCGACTTACTTACTGTCATTTAAGTTCAAGCCATTGCCAGCCATGGATAGAGAGGACTCTGTCTAATCCAAATGATTGTACCTGCGCAATTGCGCATGGTTCACGAGCCCCAGATCGCATGAAGCTAACTTTCAACGTTTGTATTATGTCGGTTCATATACAAAATTAAAATTAAATCCACAACCTCTTCCGTACTGTGCACCAACCCGATAAGTCTGCACAAGTCATGTAACCTGTGGAACGAACACAAGCCCGTGTGATTATGTTGAAGAGTCCCCCTCCCACTATGGGATTTGGTCAAAACTACCGGTTTGCTGCATGACTCATTGAAATGTGCGGGCAAACCCGATGCGAATGGAAACTTGACTGGAGTTTGGTAGCCGACTAAGTGAAATTCAGGTGGCTTTATTTCTATGGCCTCAATATCAAAATCTGGTCAAAACGAGTTTGTGGTCTGACGGATTTGAGTTTTCCACATGACTAACTTGAGTTAGCGATTGGGCGAAATTGAGCTTGTGACACGACTGGTTTTGATTTCCCAGTTTACTGAAGAACGAGTTTCGCGGTCATTTGGGACGTACAAACCAATATTTTCGTTATTCAAGCACGATCGTCGAGGGTGTGCTTGGATGCCTATCTTCGAGACCGGTGAAATTGCTCATGATGATATGATTACTGCACCCTAATCCAGGTTTAGCAAATGCCAGAGATTATATTCTGCACGATATATTCATTGGTCGAATATGTACACTTTTTCGCTGTTAAACTAACACTGACGCTACTTTACGGGATGACCATGTGTCTGCAGGTCGTTTTTTATTGCATGCGAATTACACGTGATGAACTAGCTCCCGTGATCATGTTCACGGATACGTATGGTCATATTCAGTGACTGTTCGAGAAACAAAACATCATTTTCATCCACGTCAAATCATTATGGTCCCAACTAAAGATTTCAGTCTGGTATAGTGACCTGAGTATTTCGGGGGTATGGATGTAATTTTTGGTTAAAAGCGTATGGATGACGTGGCTGAATGGCACGTTCAGCGGTGCAATTGCATTCATATTCTCCCCCTATCGACGTTTTTCTCGTCTATACCCTCTCGTACGCTTCTGTTCCGATTTATAGTTACGACGGGATAACAACCAATGCCGGATGTGGTGTGGGTTAAATGATCAAAGAAGTCGAAAGGAAAATGAGACTAATTAATGGTTTGCACTCTATGTTAATCTACTTATCCATCGGACGCTGTACGTTGGTTGCCAGTATTCTGTGATGAATTTAACGGTCTAAAAGTGGTTGATTTAATCCTTTCCCGGCATATTACGTCGTTCTTCCCCTCCGCAAACAAAGCAGAAAATGTTTCAATCACACGTTTCTGTTATCTTCAGGAGTCCGTAGTCTAAATAAACCGTACATTGTTAGGTTTCCGGTCTTTTCTACCCATACCCATGGAATTCATGTTAAGAACTTTTACATTTAGTTCGCTAAGTTGTTTTAATTTAGGCGACAATCCCTGCTACTTGTGAGTAGTTCAAACTATAAACAATATACGACATCGAAAGTAGGCGTTTTCACGTCCTGTTCTTTTTAGGCCTTCGGTATAATATTACTTTGGACCCCGAACCGCAACAGTTCATTCGGGAGGTATATGATCCAATTCGCGGCGCACGTTGGACGTTCGTCTATTCCTCTTCCGGACTTCTGACACAACTTCGTCGTCCACAAGATACCACATACACTCATTTTCAATATAGCTCGGATTCTGGACGTCTGGAACGTATTCTCTTCCCGAATGGAATGGTTGTTAATACTGGAAAGTTTGATACATTTGCTGGAAGTCGTTTTGGGACCAAGGCAGTGATTTGTGCACGTGGCCGATATACCGGACGTGAGTTAAATGGCAATGCTAACTAAACTCATGTACGGAATATCTTAGTAAATGAAAATGAACTAAATGCTAACTAAATAATTCTAGGCTACTACGGAGGATGAATAGTTCACTAAATTCGCAGTTTGCTACTGTACAGAAATAATGGTTTAGTTGTTTTCTTGTCATGAACTCGCCTAGTGTAACTTTACTGCCCGGCCAAATAGCTACGTAATTACATTCAAACTACTGACTGTTGTTGGCAGTTAAAATCGATGGTGTTCATTGTGGGTTGATGGAAAATTTCTCCAGGTTGTACTTAATTTATTGCGGCTATCCAGGCTGTCATTGGTGAAATGTTCTAGGGAAGCCGGATGAAAACGGTTGTTGCATCATAAAACTTATTGGGCAACAGTTCGGCCAAGTCGCATATATATATATATATATATATATATATATATATATATATATATATATATATATATATATATATATACATGCATACACGCACTTATTAGCTCATCGTTGTTGTGAGAATAGGACACTACGGATTGTGTATAACTCTGGTGCGCGCATGCGCCAACAATAACCTTTAGTGTGCATATATGCTACGACGCGATGTGCGATTACCCGCAGACTGGAGCAAATGCAGAGGTGATTTCGCCACGTCGAGTGTCTAGATTTGATCAACAATCTGGCGATAAACTCGCACACGTGACTAAAGCCCTTTCTGTTTTCGAATGACCATTGCTTACCGCAGCTGATTGGATCATCATGCGAACCTGTGAAGTAATTTGGTGTAATGAGTTCCCGTTGATTGCCAACTTGGCAACGAACACACGTTCTCTTGCTCGCACAAGTAGGCACTTGTTGTTCTGCATTTCACTTCCCATTGATTCATCTCTCAGCCAACCGAGAGCTACTCGAGTGATTATCAATATCCTAGCACTGACGGTTTCCATGAATGTGACAGAGTTTCGTTTAACTTAAATTCCCCCCCCCCTAACTCCGCTTTTAACTAATGGCAGCGTTCAGTAACAAAAAGTGGCGTTTCCACTTGTTCATCAGAGTCTGGTGATAGTAATCGAACGATACCGTGAAGTCTCGGTAACCTGACTACCCTTCCATTCCGAATAAATGGTGGCATTATACTAGTTGGTTCTTCTATGAGGGTTCAGCATCAATCCTAATATTTTTGTCTTCTTTACTACCCAGTGTTTTTTTTGCGTTCAACAATCTTGTACAACAGGCACTGAGATTTCCTTGCAGCGGATTTTTAACGTTTTAATCGAATAAGGTCGATAAACTTTAAGCACGTCCTGGTGAGAATATCATTATGTCAGATTTGGGGTGCACGAAATCAAATCTTGTGCATTCACGCTGCACATGAATGCTGTTCTTCGACTTATCGTATCACCAGGACTTTAGTGATGGTCTGCGGATCGTATCCGCTGTCGGTTCGATGTTTTTGAGTCATTATGAAGTAGATGGAAGATGGGAATGCTCACCTGGTCCACGAGCTGAAACCACTCTTACCTCAGATCGTCCATTGATGGTATTTTTCCGCTACTGGGCAACTGTTTCCGATTGTCTTTCATTGTCGCGTTTTTCTACAAATGGCTTGCTAATTTCACATTCTTTCTCAAGGATACTGACTTATCCTATTGACGATTTTACTCTGAAATGATTTTCGGCGTGAGACCTGGCTGCTCGTTCTCCCTGAGGCTAGTTTATGTCACAAGGATCGGGGCGCATTAGTGTTGCAATCAAAAGTGTTCGTCTTCCGTCACTTCCTTCAAGGCTATAAGAAAGTAAGCTCACAAGTGGGATAAGGGGCGACTTACCCGCGATGTATGTGTGCGTACATGTGCTCTGTGTGTGTGAACAGGTAAAAATACTGTAGGACATTGCAAAAAATGTGAAAGTAAATACTAAAATCCATTCCGTTCTGGTACATTTGCACTCAAATTCGATGCAGTCCGATCAAACAGCAAACCTTGCCATCGGATCCGGCTCTTTTTGCCATTATCAGTGACGCTTACAGGACGGTGAGACATTATCAAAGTTGCTTTATCAGTGTTCAATGGCATGATGCACTTGAGCTTTCTAGCGTGTCATTGTTGACAAACTGGAGTCTTTTTGATGTTACTACAGTTTCGGAAGTTGTCTTTGATGTATTCTTTTTGGAAATAAACGTTTCAAGCAGCAAAAATGCCCTTTTCACGCTAACGGAATTCTCTTATTTTATCAAAGAAAACGCTTCGGGAAGATTCTTCTGCCTAAACTTTATCTAGACCGAACTGACTTGAGGTGTTTCGAAAACCCGATGCGTCATGTTATGGTTCAGTGCAGAATTTGTGACGTCAGAACACGATGTTGCCTGTCTGGAGTCCAACCAGCTTAAACATTGGTCATCTCCATTAACCGATCCTGCCCTGGGGAAGGTTACTCGATTTGACCGAAACTTCGACGAATTCCACCTTCAAGCAAAGGACACTGCGTTCTGATTCCATCAGTTATGCATTGATTTTATTTTGACATTCATGAAATTCAGTGCTCCCAAATTGTCTCTCTCAACCCATGACAAAGCATTCCTCGGTCCTGGGTTTTGTTTATTTTTCTTTTCTTTTGTTGAAATAACAAAAACAACAACTCAGGCCAAGGGAAACTGCTCTGTCGTTACGGAGAGCCGATTGATCCATGGTCCGTACAGTTTGTTCAAAACTACTTGGGCACACCTTCAGGTTCCAGTCGTCGTCTCGCGAGGTTGTTGCGTCGTATCCAGCTACCAGATCGAGCCAATCGGGCGAAATTGATAAATTCGTAAGTACTACTCGGTTTCATGTACAATTTATCTCTGGTTTTTATCCCCTCGATCGCTGAACGTCGGTATGTGGATGTTTTTGTTTCCGTAGCCCGATTTATTCAAGTCGAAGAGTTGCTTTTTGCCCTTTCAAATTGGCCGAGTAAACATTTGTACATCTATTTCATTCTCTCGGAGATCGTACTCTACGTGGCTGATTCATCAAGACGATTATCACTGTCGGCCAGTGTTGACAGCAGCACGCGCAGCTCCCGAAGTTGTCGGCATTCAACTCTAATAGGATATTTCAGAAGCAGCTAAGGAAATATTACGTGTGATCCGTCCCCCTCTCGTAAAACGATCACTCCTGAGAATCAATAAATTCGTTCGCTCTCGATGAAGATATTTTGATCATGAAATCACAGTCGAAATCGGGACAGTAATGGGCTAATTCGCAGGAGTTCACTACCGTTCAGGTTTGTGCCCTAGATTAGGACCAGATAAAACGAGATAAGAAAGGTATACTGATAATTCCATTATCTACATTTTCAAACACCGGTCAGAGGTGAATTCAGTCAGCTGCGAATAAGTTACCTCATAAGGCGGTTCTTTTGGCTCCGACGTTCAATACAATTCGCAAACGATCACAATCCTTGTGAAAGGAAAATAAACATATCTAAGAGTCAGCACAACCGTATGGAGTATCTTGTCGTGTTTGCCTGTCTGTTAAAAGTTTTACCGTCATAACCCATCTTAGATTAGGGTTTACGGTCACCCTTTTGTCATCCCTCAGCTTTTCCGGTGGAGTACGGCAAGACTTCCCTATGTCTCCATTTTTCCAGGTTTTTATGAAGGATGTTCTACAGAACTTTGTCTGGTCTATCAGACAGCCATACCGGACTCCTCCTATGTAAACATTCCTACCTTTCAAGTATGACGATGATATTTCCCAGCTGGGCGACAATGCGCAAAACATTCACCACGTTTGGGATCGCTTGACAACTGAGGTATCTGTGCCCGTGCTTCCACGTTCATTGCAGAATACTTCAGGATTGGCAGAAGTCTCTGCCTGTACTTTCCCTGTCTTGATCAGTTGGTGACTAATAACTTTAAGTACCTTGAAGGCTGAATTACAGGTGATGTTAGTATCGTGGAGGAGATCAGATCTCGGATGAAGAGAGTCAGAGAAACTTTCGGGAATCTTCCACACCTATGGTGCTACCATGACATCAGAATTTCCCCCAAGAGAAGGGTGTGGAATGTCCCATTTCGTGTTCTGCTTCACGTTTATCAAACCTGGCTCCTTCGCGTTGAAGATGCTGAACGAATTTCTATGTTCAACCCAAATATTCCTCTGGTGATAAAATAGAGTGAGCAATGGTGAAGTGCTCTGCCAGGCACTGCTTACAGGCACTCGCCCTGTGATCGAGTTGATCGTTCCACATCTTCACCTTCATTAGCTTCGATATGTTTTGCATACACCTGCTCATCTGTATCGTTTTCATGCCCTTGTTCCGATTACTGAATGAGGTTGGAAGAAACAGCTCGGTGATCCATCAATAAATTGATGTAGCTGTGTGAAAAAGTTAACACGCTTCGATTTCGGTTGTTACTTCTTGCCTTGCTGGTTGGAGCTCAAGAGGTGAGGATTAGGGCTGGTTTCCGATATTGAAAAGCATGGCTCAGATCCGAATTCGGTAATGTGAATGCTATGTGGTTTGTCCATTTCGACCTCCAGTTCTTCTTAGACAGACAGTCACAAATGATATACGATGACAGACCAAAAAATCCGCTTTTACTTGTTTTCGCCTAACTGTTCACCTAAATCGTCTGCCATTTTCTGGCTTTCTTTTTTTGTTGATGCATTGGCACCGAGCTAGTTTGTAAGCCAGTTTAAAATATACGTATAGAAAAGGACAGAAGATGACCAGATGATTCAGTGATGATATCAAAATGTTCTCTGTCAGCCAATCCCAATTGCCCGAGTTCTAATGTGTTCTAGGTGCTCATCCCAGGCTCCGAACCCCAATCAAAGCAGGTTCCGATATACACTGCAACTAATGAGTTTCGACAAGGGGAAAAGGGTTTTATTGTGTTTTCATGGTTGTCGTTAGTGAGCTGAGCATTTCAAAAGCAAATCCATTACAAAAATTGAAAGCAGATATGACGTTGAGAACTCGGGATTTCAACTCGAAGTCGGTCCTTATGGAACTTAGGTTGATCCTCCAATGTTTCTGGCGTAAAGAGAGACGCTATGCTTTTGCACAATTCCTTCCCGGGATATGATCGTGTAATTTTAAGAACCACAACAACAGAGCATCATAATTATTTTGTGTCCGAGAGCTTCTGTGAAGTTTGCGCCGGTGACGCATTGAGAGGTGTATTGAAAAGACCAACTCGCATCCGTTACCTGTTTCAGTTATATATATATATATATATATATATATATATATAACTGAAACAGGTAACGGATGCGAGTTGGTCTTTTCAATACACCTCTCAATGCGTCACCGGCGCAAACTTCACAGAAGCTCTCGGACACAAAATAATTATGATGCTNATATATAATATTTCACTGACTTGAAAGCAGCCATGGTGCCAGCGCAATGAAATGTAGATGAAATTATCCCAAAAGTGGATACAAGAGAGGAAAGTAAGAAATGGCAAGATAGCCGGGTTTTTTATATATTCACCCTGCACATTTTGTGATTTTCTGCTCTGTTTTCGATGCGTTTAACGTCCACAAGTTCTACAGACAGGCCATACAGCATTCACGCCACCGTATTCGGTTGTGAGCTCCGTTTCTCAATGGCTCCAGCCCATGGCAGTCCTCATCTCTTAGCTCCCAAACAGGAAGGGGGGAAGCACCAACCGATGCCAAAACTGACGCTAACTTCTTAATTCTAAGCCAAGTCAGGTGCATTACAGACTAGCAGTTGCCCGAAGGATGCAGCTAAAATCTGATCGATACCGTAGGCTGGGTGAAAGTCATCTGACCATCCCCACCACTCAACCGTATATCCAGGGGCTGGATTCTGATAATATGCGAAGTTCCGCATTAGTGTCCGTCTGTCAGATGGTAGTAGTGACCTTTTCGTTAGCCCACAGGCTTTAACCTGCATTAAATGGTTCGAGCAACGCGGTTCTCTCGCTCAAATCACATGACTCCATCGACCCACTTGGTTGGCGCTTGTCACATAATGCGACTTGCCATTTGTTACTCACAGAAATAGTGTGAGACGAAAGCGAGTAACAATGGTCATTCATCGAGAAGGAACAAATGGTTGAGTTTAGTTAGATGCAAGGACCAAAATAAATTAGTATTTTCCCATTTCTCAGTTTTCATCATGTTCCGTCACTTTTCCTTTTCACACGCGCTCATCCCCTTGCGACTGTTTTGAAATGCTATCCGCGGATCATGCAGAGTTGTGTGGACGTTCGATCGAAATGCCAAAATCAGTTCTAGCTCGGCCCTGATTCGTCATCGTCAACGTCGCCAAATTTCGCGACCTACGATAACCAGTCCAACTCAACTGGCTCGCTCGTTACAGGTAGGCCAGTTGTCTGATTGGTCGACTTTGGGTAATACCTCGCGGCACAGTCGAGTTCCGCGCTCCTCCTCCTCGTCCTCATTCTCCTATTTGACCAGTGCGCTATCCTTGTCCGGATATCGCGCTGCTTCCGGCACCGAGTCGGTGGAATGGCAGTATCACAAGACATTAATGGTAAGCTGATTTCGATTGTCTGTACACGCGTTCTTTTCTCCGAGTTCATACTAGCCACTAGGCGAAAGGCTATTTGTTCCAATCAATGTCTCAATGGTTCTTGCATTTGCTTGTTGGTCGGTTTGTACGCGATTGCACTTTGAGTATCAGTGATAATCTTTTCATGTGAAATACATCAGTATAGCTTGGAGTTTTTGATCTTTCGTTTTTATTGATTATTCATCGATGATTGGCCAATGAGACTAGCTCGTATGTGTCCAGTAATTCATATCCAATGATAATGAATCCTCATTGAACCGTCTGTTACTTTTCTCGTTACCTGTTTCATGTCAAATCTTCAAAATATAACCTGCCTGTTTGTTGTTTTTTACCCGCAGGCTCACACGTCACATTTTGATGATCGCTTGTCGTGCTTAATCATTTGCGCTTTCAATGTATTTGCTGTGTTGATTGACGTGATTACATCACCATAGGCTTTGGTCAGTGGGGCACATGATAAATTAGTTGCGGTAGCAGTAGTAGCAATAGTAGTTAATACATGTATCCATTTGTGCACACATCGCTTGAGAGTATCGTCTCACATTTCCAACTGGTTACAGTTCCCTGCCCTCTTCCGCCGTTTTCCGCCATTTGCCTTTCTCCGGTTGTTTTTATTCAACCTTGATGTGTGTGTACGTGTGTGCGCGCCTGTGCGTGCGCGCGTGCCTGTGCGTGCGCGCGTGCCTGTGCGTGCGCGCGTGTCTGTCTGGTTTGGTTTCACCGCACATTGGCGCGCGTATGCGAAAATGTCCGTTCTGTGGTCCAGGTTTCGGGTTCCACGTTTGTCGACTTTTCTCATTTTTGCAACATCCTGTTGATGTTCACTTTTTTACCGCGTCAAGCCCCGTCTCAGTCCCTCAGAAATTAAAAGAGGCATATGCTTGCTTAACACCCGTTTTTCTACTAACCGGTAAATATGGTCTGCCCCATTTGATGTCGCACAGTTTCGGTGCTTGGCTGTCGTTCGATTTATTTTGTTTTATTTGTTTGTTTTTCACTGTCTTTGCTAGTTTCGGTCTCGAATGCCATACTTTACCTCCGCACTCTTGTGCACGGGCAGAGACGTAGATTAACTACAAATGTCAGACTAGTTTGGACTGCTCCAGTCTCATTGACATTCAGCTCCCACTGACTATCCAGTGTTGTGAATGTCAGAATTCTTATCGTGCTTGCCTTCTGCCACTTGAAAGTCGGTCAGTTTTAGGCCAGTTTGATTTTAATCGTCCGTCTGTATTGGGATTACACATGATATCAGTGGACGATTCCTAATTACTCGGAACCGGCACAATCGGCAAATAGTGTGGATGACAGCTTGAAATGGAACGGATAGAACAATTCAACAGCTGTCCACCATGGCACTTGAGCGAACACTGCTGTCGACTATCACGTGACTGTATCACATCAGTGGGGACTGTAAGATCGCGTGACCCGGTTCGTATTTGTTTCGCAATGCGACACGACTACAGTTCTGCTTTGTTAAACTGTTTTCCCCATATTCAATTCAGTTCAGTTCGTACGGTCATTAGCCTTGCACCAGCGTACTCTGGTTTTTGTGACCACCTTTATAGCACTGTTTAACCAAAGGAGGAAAGGAGACGAGATAAAAATAGAAAGATAAATTCAACATAATGAGTTAAAAATCTATATAAAAGAGGAAAGATTTCGAGTGCAAGACCACGTGCTGAGATATTGCGCCATACCACCCCCTGTCTAAAACAGTCACGTTGAGAGGGGCGACCCCGTGGATCCTAACACTGTAGTCTAGCTCCACTTACACGGGCCAATCCACTGATTACGGTTTTTATACGTTCGTCAAGTTATCGAATGATCATCTCGGGCCACCTTTCAGCCACTATCTGCTCCGGAGAATGGCGCACAGCCAAACAGGCTCTCTATGGGTATGCGCAAAGCATGTCTTGACCACCTTAGCCTATTCGGATCTAATGCTCGTAGATTGAACCCTAGGGGCCATTACCTTGCGCCTAACCTCTAAGCCACTCACAAAATTTTCTCGCCATACTCTACCAATACTACGAGTTCAACAGTGTTTGAGTGTCGAGTCTTTGCACGTCTGCTCTCAACGGTCCTGTTTCAGGGGCGTATACCATGATTGACCTTTTTGCTGTTGCGTAAACTCGATCTTTCCCTTGTCAGAAATGTCATTGTTCCCATCATACGTTGTCCCGCAGTAAACCGCTTGTTTGGACTACTTTCAAACGAAGAAATGCAAGAACTTCTTAGAAGATAATCGATGTGTTCGAGGAAAGTTGTGAACTTTATCGCTTGCTTCTTTCAATAGCACAAGAATCTCTAGAATCGATCTTCACTTGTATCAAAATGATTAGGCTTTTCAGTTACAGAATTACTCGAAAATAGCAGTACACTGTGTTTGAGCTTCCTCTCGTTCTCCATCCCCCCTCCTTGAAAAATGAAACACCAGTTGCCTGTAAGGGCAATAATTAAGTTCTCTACCTGAACATTGGACTTGAACACCATTTTACAGTTAGCATGGAACCGGTCAAATTGGTCTAATCACATTTGTGCTCTTCATAAATTTTCAATGGCAGTGAATGATCTGACCGTTTTCAAAGATCACACTTAGAACTTGTCGATCATTTTCGGGCACCGGTGATCTGTACTCATCTACCTTCGAAAACCATTTCCGTGTTTGATCACAATCAGACCGATTTATTTCTGCTGCTGATGAGTTGGAGAGGAGGGAGGCGAACTACTCACGGTAATCATTCCACGTAGCATTAGAGGGCATCATCTCTGGCTATTTTGTGCACGATGGCTGCAAACCAAATGTCATTCTCTCTCTCATTCTTCCCTTTTCAATAATGTGTGGTATCCTGCTGGCCTCGTTAGTTGGCAAGTGGTCCATACATTCACTGATCTGCCTTTCACTGTTCCCACAATTGTTGCCACCACTGTTATTACAAAACCACATTTTCAGTATGCTTGCTTACATGCATTAAGTTGGTCCTCTCTCTCTAGCTCTCATCCTCGTTTTCCTCTTGCCAAATGTCCACTGAGCAAACCCGTTCTTTTCTCGTTCATCATGCTGTGTATTTCTTCTGCTAATTCTTCGACACGGTTTCGTTTGTTTCCCAATACAAACTAGGTAAACGGTTTCGATGTTTTACACGTCAAATTCGACTGGGCCCGTCAACTAGAAACGTATCAACGTGCCTCAACCGGGCATGTATTACTCCAGATTGTTTATAATGCCGATTTTCAGCCGATGATTTTCAATGCTTCTGGGACATCATACAATTTGGAATCACGCACGGACTACCTAACCGACTCCGGTCGTGCCACCCGTTCCCGTATGTTGTCCACAACGATAGACTCAGTGACAGGCACTGTACCCTTAGTTGGAGGCTCAAATGACCCGGCCCCATTGAGTTTGACCTACAACAGGTTGGTTTTCACGGAGCTTGATGTGGTCCGATTTGCTGATCCGTTGAAGTCTTAAATTTCACTCACCAAATCATTTTGTCTCACGTGACTTTGTGGAATCCAGCTAGCAAGAGTATGATATGAGTATTTTTCTCATCACGTTAACCTTGTAGCCCATTAGAACAGATCTTATTCCAAGATATCTTTCCGAATAGATCAACGGATGTAAAACAATGAAAATCTGAAGCACAGACCACTTGAGAATTACAGATGAACCAGGATGTTGTTCCAAATGTCAGGAGAGTAACTGTGAAAAGACTTAAGCTGGGGAGTTGGTGAGCGATCGCGTGAGTGTTGAGTTGGTATCAGCGACGAAAAGCTGCGTCGGCTTTATGCTCACACACGCAGAAGACTCATCCTTTGGGTCGTAATTCGCTCCGCTCGATAACACGAGAATACACGGGCGGTTATGTAGATCGATTAGGTTTTCTATCTTAATCCAATGGGTGAATCAAATCAAAAACTCTAAATGATGTGTGATTTCACTTAGAAGCTTCTCCAACAGTTCTCCATGGTTGATCGAAGTCGACCGCGAATCGAAATACTACCCTGTTGTCGTCCAATTCCTCTACTCGATGTCATGTGGCACCTGACAGCCAATTGAATGATTTGGTCTTTTTCGATTATGTTGTCGGCAGAAGACTGCGGTTGGTGTGGCTAGAATGTTTCTGCCCGTTTTCAGTCGGTGACCCATCGATGACGGTTATCACTAGTGTGGGTGTAGTCGACGGATAAACCAGCTCCATTCCGGTGAAGCTCTGACAAGGCAAGGGCATCTTACAATATCGGCTGCATTTAGCGGATGCAAGCATACATAGATACATATATACATATATATATATATATATATATATATAGTAATATGCAGACACGCCGAATGATATATATATATATATATATATATATATATCATTCGGCGTGTCTCCATATCACTAAAACTTCGATGGATATCTTCGGACAACATGATCTATATTATTTTTATGAAACCAATATGCAAAATCCGATTAGTCATTTTGAGTACGTGATGCACGGCTTTTTCCCGTCGCTTTGATTTAGTGGTCTCAGACTGTTTTCGGAAGCCACGATCCGGGTTGGAATATATACGCATTTCTGAACAACATGCATTGCCAACGGGCACATCACATGTGGATTGTGTGAGCTATTAAAGTGGCTTGATAACCTAGTATAAATCTCGTCAATAGGTGCTATTTTAGCAATGAAATGTTTGTTCATTTCAACCCAGGTCATGGCTTCCAAAATTCGCTGGGGACTCCAAACGAAGGAGAAATCGCATAATAACTCCGTCGATCAATTCTGTGGGCAGATGAACCCTTCGTTCTCTGAGACTGGTGTTCATTAGATGGCACCTCTGAACGACTGTCTTGCGTACTGTGTAGGTTAGCGTGAAAGCTAAGATGTTCGACTTCCAATCACCCATCCCGAGTTCGTATCCTGGTTGGACTATGGTGAAAATGCTCTTTTAATGCTTATTAAAACAGATGAAACGGATATTCAACCATTTAATGGTTTCTTCTTGGTGATTTGAGCACTGATACCAGTTGATGAATAATTTCGCTTTGGAAATTAATTCATTAATTGATTCTTCCTACAATTAGATATCGTTGCATTACATCATCTGCCATGAGATTGTCTTGTTTCCACTGTGTCTTTGACTTACGCAATACTGAATCTATCGACTGTTTGGTGATATTCTGTTGTGTAGGCAAGGGTTTCCATCCGTAGTGGGTAAGAAACCAAACGCTCTACTTTCTTCCACCAATGTAACTCTGTCCGTCCCAACATTCAATTTGATAATGATGTCCAACCGATTTCGTGGATTTGGCAACTCATCTTCGCAGAGCCTTTAGTCATTTCTCTGTGTATGTCATCACAATTCGCGACTGTTTTACCACAACCCATCTTTTGACCTTTGTTCGGTTCTGTCATTACGTTACAGCAATGGACAACTGAATGGTTTCCACTGGGGCAGTGCAGTTTATCGATTCACATACGATGCACAAAATCGGATCAAAGCAGCCGACCTTGGAAGTCCCATAGAAACTGTGACCTACCAGTACATGGACGATCGTTTGCCGTATCAGGTCGGTTCATTGATTATCACTTTTCTGTCTGCGTGGTTAAAGACCTCATTCAATGATAAACTGATTTTTCGCTTGCCCAAATGCAAACCATTGCAAATCAACGAGACAACCACACTGTTCTAGTATTTTTTCTGGCTTTTCGCTCGCAATTACCCAATGTGCCGCGGACAACACAGTTCCACTGTGTATCGGAATTCACGTGCTTTTCGAAGGCCATATGGTTCAATTTGCGCGAGTCAAAAGACGTCATACTTCTTCGAGTCCACGGCGGCGATTGTTCACTCACTTTATCTCTACGCGCAACTTTTAAACACCAATGCAATGAAAAGAAAAAAAATCGTCAGTGCACACTGTTGACATCATCTCGACTAGTAATGAAACGTTTGTCATTTACCCGCCCATTTCAGCGATCAGAATATGACGAAGACCACTGTGTGATTTGAAGAGAGGAATGTATAGCCTTTCGGTCAAATGAGAGATCAATAAATAAATGAAAATCAACTTCACTCGTAGTGTCTTACCCAAATTGACATTTATATTTAATTTGTTCTGTGCTGCATTCATCGAAGGTGACTACTGTTAGTTTCGGCCTCGGTTGGTTCTCCCCGCCTTCCTGGCTAGAGCCCAAAAGATGACGATTGTTGTTGGTTGGAGATGCTGAGAGAAATGGCTCAGAACCGAAGTCAGTGGCGCGAATACTGCATGGCCTGTCCATATAAATTGTCCCCCTTAGAGAAAATCCAGAAGCAACCAAAAACTCACAAAGTGCGTACGGTGAAAACACAATAAAATAGTTGGTTTTCAATGGTGTATTATTTTTTCCTCTTTTCCATATTGCTGCGTTGACAGCATGCTTGTTTCCAGGCCGGCGTATTATATATATATATATGTTGCAAATATACTGAATGAGTTTAACGTATATGACAGGATTCAAACCTAAGATGTTCTGTGATGATCGTTTAACCTATTCTTCGTATACCGTCGAATACTATCAATCGACAGAATGTCCCTGGTCCTACATGCAACTATTTTCGTGGCCACCACTTCCCAAATGTCATAAATCTTAACTTTGATTTTTTCTGTTGTTTTTAATTCTCTTTCAGCCGTCAGCCATATCGGTCGGTGGATTGGGTTCTTTCAAGCTTTTCTACGCGAATACTCCGCTCTCGACAATGGAACTTCATGTGGACTCGACACACGCACCCGCCCCGATTTCGGAACTTCCACTTGGCCTCACAAGAGTTCTCACCCCGTCCGGATTGAGACGCGATTTTCATCGCCTCGCTGGCATACGAACGCATCAGCTTCGTTTCACTCCATGGCCAGGCAGTCCAGCACCTTGGATCTATGAATGGGGTCAAGATCTGGACGTTTCCCATTCGCCCGCACCCCCTGCGACCAAGCAGTCCCGACCGGGAATGGAATTGTTGCGATTTATTTGGCCCGGCGGTTATCGTCAACTTGCGACATTCCCAAACCAAAATCGAATAGTCTACGATAAAGTGCTCATCCAGTGGCACATGATGGGCTTGGAACATGAGACCCAGCTAAACCGCCTCGACTCAGCTCCATATGTCCAAATGATTGATATTAGTTCTGGTCATCAATGGAGCGTACGACGAATCTATCGTGGAACGCTACTCATCTCAGCCCGTATAGAACAACAAATTCCTGGTGCGCGGAAAGCTCATCCGAACCTGGGTGGACTACTTCACGCTCGGCATCAGTACACATACAATGAGAACCTAAACGTTAGTGCATTCTGCGCATTACCTTTTTGTCTTATCGAGTTGGTTTTACTTGTAGGTAGCATATATCTGTAGACGAATTTGAGTACAGCATCATTCTAACCGTAAACTTTGGTTACTTTCCAAACCGTCCACAGTCCACTGTCTCAAGCCCTGAAACAAAT
Organism: Fasciolopsis buskii; assembly: GCA_008360955.1. Taxonomy (NCBI): domain Eukaryota; kingdom Metazoa; phylum Platyhelminthes; class Trematoda; order Plagiorchiida; family Fasciolidae; genus Fasciolopsis; species Fasciolopsis buskii. The sequence goes on from LUCM01009229.1 coordinate 50,510, forward strand.
ATAAAGTCTTCCTTGTTATTATTTCGTAGTTAAGTGAATTGTTTTTGTTCATGCTTGATTAATGTGTAACAAGCAGCACTAATACAACATTTCCGGAACGGGTCACAGTCGACTGGACCGAGCCTTTACAGTTTCGTATCTCTGCCGCGGTTTCTCTAATGTGCAGTCACAACTGTTGCTAGTGAATATCCGTCTATTTTGAAATAACTGAGAATAAACTGCGAGGCCACTTCATCGACGATTAAAAATATAGTATGCTAGTTCCTAGTAGTCATGCCAACTGGTTACACTAATGTGGCTACGCAGATTCTACTCACAATAAAAATATATCCCAGCGGCATTCCACTCTCGTCGCTAAGGTTGGCGTAACTCAACTGACAAGGAATTGTCGGCGAATGACGTTTATAATTCTCTTATGGAATCTAACGAAGAGCACACCGCGGACGGTACAAATGTAATTCTGGTGAAACGATAATTCGGAGTGCACAGATATAAGGAGGTTTGGGTGAAAAAGTTCCGGATACCCTTATCTGATAGGCGGCTGCATGGGCAAGATCACTAACACTCATTTTGCCACACGTTCGTCCGTGTATTTTTAAGCCAAGCAATAATAAGAAAACCATCGTCCAGAAGTTTGAAAGTGCGGATTCAAGATTGCCTCATCTGATGAGTTGGCCCCAAAGGAAAACTTCCAGGACGGGAAAGGGAGTAATCTAGGAATTGCTGGTCCAAACCACCACGATTGCGCACGTTCCATTGAGCTAGAACGGTTAAAAGAATGCTGTTTAGCCGTGATCACTTTCAAGGCCCCTTAGATCCTCAGACTTAGAGCCACTTGAAAACTGATGAAACTGTCTGGAAGGAAAGACGCTTCGTCAAACCTATAGACTTTGTCAAAACGTAGTATGAAATTTCGGTAACGCTCATCGACCGACTGATAGACAGTGTTTCATAAATTGTCGCGTTTGTGTTTCTACCGGCCGGAATAAGAGGTACCGAGGGATACATTTAATGATTATTTGTTAGAATTCACTTCATTTCCATACGGATGGGTGCTGCTGCAGTTATCATGGGAATCAAGGATTTTAAGCAGAATGGAACGTTTTTGGCGATGGATATATATATATATATAGAACCAGGAAGTAGTGTCTGGATGCGTGAACAAAATTTGCCCTGGGGCATTCCGCCCTCGTTCCCAAGGTTGGCTCAGCCCAACTGACAAAGAATTATCAACGAATCACAGCCGTGATTCTTCCGTGGACTCTTCGACGAAGAGCTTCCATGCACACTCCTGTTGCTACAGGTTCGATTGTGGTGAGAAATATCAATATATATATATATATCACTGTGATCTCCACTTTCTCGGTTTTCTTCAACAATTTTAACCTGGTGCCAGTGGATCATCTCGATCCGTTGTTTCCATATTCTTAAGAAAGTGAATGTTCGTTCAGAGTCCCAGATTTTCCGGCATCGTAGATCTTCAAATTGGCCGAAATGCTATCGTCGCAATTTGAATGTTTTTTTTTCTCTAGTCTTGTGTCCATTGATCCTAATCACTCCAGATAAATCTCGCTATTTCCCCTGCCCTTTCCTCGTCCTCCACCCCCGCGTTTGAATCCTCGGGACCAATTTATATGTATGCACAGCTGGTTGGCATTCACACGCAACTGTACACTCAGGCGAGCCGATCGGACACCGAGAATTTCAGCCTGACTCCGGGAAACATGATTCTAGACGAGCATACCTTAGCCAAATATGATACGATCACGGGCCAGTTGCTCAGCGTTAGCGATCTGGATATCGTCCATCGAGCTTCGTCAATTTGTATCACCTACGCACCGAAGAGTTTGCAACTGTGTCGTCAAATGGACAACCAAGGTCGGTTGAAACAAGTAGTCCTATACCCGGTGAGCATAGACGTCACTCTATGATTCATTCTTCTGCATTATTATTGAAGGTATTAGATGCTTTCATCGTTATTTTTTAAGTAGTCAATGAAATATCTGTGTAAATGTGATAGTTAAAATCATTCGGAAAGGATACATATTAAGGTGCAAGCTCGAGGAGCTGGGTACTAAACTGGGCATTTTTCTTAGCGATTTCGAATGCGAAATTCAAAGCAATGAACAACCACCGAATAGATGCCCTTAGACCTACAGGGCAAGTATTACCAACGTTAGACAACCACCGATCTGAGCAGGGATCGATTTTTGACTGCGGAAACTGATAGAGATTTCCCACTTTAACACCTAGCGCCAAGTGAAAGCGCTTTATCCTCCCTTTAACCACTATGTTATTCTTGAAATGCTACCGCTCGAATCTTTTCAAAAATTTGGTGTTCATTCACTAAAGACACCTGGTGAGCAATGTCGAAGCTTTGAAAATCATCACGGCCGACGATGGATCTTATCAGTTCTTTCCGTCATCGAACTACTCCTTAGCCAGGGAGTAGTATGAGTCTAAATTGCAGTTTGCTTAAGATATGAAACTTCCTTGCTTCCTTGCACAGTCTCCCGCGGTACAGTAGCAAATAACTGAAGCTCTTCTCATATCTCTTGGCGGGCAGTGGTGAGGTTTCCATAACCACTGAGATGTTTAGAAGTGATAATTGTTCGTCAAAAATAATTTATCAGCCGCCGGCTCTACGGTTTTTCTTACAATCTCGTCCTTGTCACGCTGTTCATCACCCGCGTCACACTTCCTCATTTCCGTCGCGTGAGTTCTCACTCGTGTATGTTGAATTTGTGCGCTTGAATTTGGTTCTCATCGTATTTTCACTTGCTTTTCATTGTGCAGCATCTCACCACAAATACACATATAACATACGTGTAACAATTGTTTTGTTTCCCTGGTGCATCAGAGCCGACGACCGTCGCTGTACTTCACATTTTTTTGACATTATTTAACTCTGTCGAAACCGCATTGATGTGGATAAGGTTGAAATTGAATCCATCTAAGTTATCTAAAAGATGGTGCTAGGATAAGGTTAAAGGGGAAGTTAGTTCACATGCACTTGCGGTCATCCTGTTCACCATAAGTTACTCAAGCGAACAATAAAAGCCTAAATTAAAGCTCAGTTCATTTATCCGCAATTGTTTTGCTATTGCTGTCTTCTGGATAAATAAGGAGCATTCATTTTCACCCCATCCAGGTCAACACGATTTCGGTAGACCTGGTTATTGCTGCGGCAATGTGTAGCTCGGCTTTGGGAACAATCCAATCGATTATTTGAGTTGAAATCCAGTGTATCCCTAACGAGAAGACACTGCATTATGGTAAGCCGTTGGAACTGTGATGAGAACTCATGTCCAAACTAGCGAACTATGCTAAAAGGGTGGAAAACGATGTGAAAACGATGCGAAGCTACAGGGGGAGACTAAGTAACGACGGGAAAACCTAGGTATTCCTAATAATTTATTCCGATACAAAGGGCTAGTGTTCGCTGACTTACTAATGATAAAAGATTTAAACCCGGCGATAAATGAAAGTTTTGTAGTGTTTCCCTCTCTGGACAAGCTGTGATAAGTACTTTTGTGCAATAATAATAACAGTAATAACAATAATAATGCAACGAACGAACAAATTCCCGAACACAGAATTGTCAGTGGAGAACTTTTATTTTGACAAGAAACACGCTATAAAATGTCAACTCGTAGCGCTAAAAAAGTACCATGACCCTTTCCCGCCCCCACCGCATTGATTCAGTCCAAACAAAGCAAGTTAGCACTGATTAGAATGATTCTCCACCTTCGGTCGTCGATACACGCTTTGAGCACATCGTCTACGAGATTCCCAAATGCTTTGTTAGCACTAGAACGATCATTCTGTATCCGACCAGTAGCAGATCCATATGAAAATGGCAAACATCCAGGCAGTGTGATCGTCTTCGTTTTAGCCCTGTCCTGCCAAATTGATCCTTCTTATATGGTCACTTTGTTTCATCTAAACAAGTAGTGGGCAGGTTATTAAGCGTTTGACATTCCAGCAAGATCAAGGGTTCGCATCTACCGAGCATTTCGGCGATAGACGGTAAATCGCTTTCTTTCAACTCGTTGCTACGGCCGACCTGTTGAGATCTTATGTGATCCTATCCCATTCCAAGTTTGAGGGTCATGGTTTCCGCTTTCCACTCCCTTCTTCCATGTATTGGACCCTAGCGGCTATGGGGCATATCCCTTCATGCACAAGTGCAAATCCATGCATGTAGCCTGTAATAAAGGAAAGGATTGAAAATGATTCGACAGTTTTAGCCGCATGTTGTACACGCTGATCAGCAAATTTATTCCAGCCGGAACTTAGTACGAATCAGACAGACTGATTACCTCGCCAACCGCGTACAAGGTCACGAGGTTCAAACAGGTCGGATGTGGTAACGCGCCGGGAAACAGTGCGTTCCAGTGCAGCATCTGTGGCCTCGGCCCGTTTTTAGCAGCCATAACATAGGTTGGAATAAACATACATTCCATTTGTGCTGGAAATTGACATATGACTATCAAGTCATTTGACGGGTCACACAATTCATGCGTGATTTGCCTATTTGCAACATACGTTGTCCAAAAAAATGTGTTCACTTTTACTCTTAATCGGAGCCGGTATTATCAGTTTGTGGTTATTAAACTAGACGAAAAAGCCTTAAGATTGTGGTCGATATCCATGCATGAGTTTCGAGCGCAAATCCGTGGTAGTTTTTTCACTGCGACAAACATCATTCGGTTTGTGCATAATTTATCATCCGATATCGCTCCTCAAGGAAATAAGAGGGTCGGTCAATTGCCGGTATCAGCTGCCCATGAGGATAGGCGCTCCAAACAAGAGCACAACTAATCATAGCATTTGTTTCCCACGAATTAACTCAATGATTTTGTTACGACATGCCCCATAACCGCTAGGGCCCAGTATACGGGGAACGGGGGCTAGGGGACCGGAAACCATGATCCTGAAACTTGGAATAAGACAGAACCGCATAAGATCTCTAGATCGGTTGCAGTAACGAGCCGGGAAACAGCGACTCATCGTCTACCACCAGAGTAATCGATGGATCTGGAATTCGAACCCTTGACCTTTTTGGTGTGACAAGATCCTAATCCACTTGACCACCGTTGAATTCTTTCGATATAGGTTCAAAATTGAACGCGTTAGTTTTTCAGTTCATTCATTTAATACAACGGCGTCATCGGGATTTTGCTACCGTAAACCTTTTGTGTGTATATGCTTGTCCTGTTTTCTGTCAACTGTCGTTTGAAAATAACCCTCTATCGCAAATTGGCGCCCATCAATACGACCTACTGAAATGCCACTGTATTACTTGAATGGTTAACTAGGAGCTGAACGGATTACTCCAGAACGCTTACTTCCAATCAGATTCTGTTCTTGTTGTACTGACTAGTTCACTAAGACGGTCTGGCTAACTCCTTGGTTGGTCTACTGCTTTTTCCCTCAGACCTCTGTCGTGTGTTATGCGGGAGTGGGTCAGAGTGCATCCCGGTATGACACTCATTTTTACTGGGGTACCTTTATACGGCAACCGAGATGGAGTGTAACACCAAGCCTCATATTTGAACCACTTTTGTTGTTCCAGGGAGATCTTTATGGCTCGCTCACTTTCGGAGTGTCTATCGGTCCCCATGTTTCAAACTAGCCGCTCTTGTGCGCTTTCTTGATATCCGGTTTCACTAGCCCACTTGTTTGAACAAAAGCGGATCGGCCCACAGACGGAAGATGTGTAGCGATAACACCGTGGGTAAAACGTCGTACAGAAAAGTGCAGACGCGAATAGCCAAAACCACCGATGAGTGTGGCTAGATGGGTTAGATCCAGTTCCCACACTGATTCAAGTGGTAGTAGCTGATCTAACCAGATCAGGTTTTTTTCATCCGTCCCAGTGACCCGCCCACATGCGTAGACACAACCGACTATTCGTAGGAGGCAGGTCGTGTTGGTGGCCTGGTAAATTTCTTCATTTCAATACCGCATAAATTTAATCACAGCATGCGGTTCAAGTGGCCAGGACTGGTACTTTTGCCTCGCCACGGAATGCGCACTTCGCGTAATGCCTATCCACGTCATGTACACGATGTAGCGCTGGGCTTATTCCTACTCGATCAATAACCTACCGGTTAGTTGTCATTCCCCGTCTTACCAATCGATCAGGGCTGATTGATGAACGCAAAATTTCGATTGTTTTAACGCCCACAGCAATAAGCAATTATCAACAAAAGTTGATGAACTATCTAATTTTTAACACTCCTCAGAGTATCAAGTATCAATGAGCACCGTGCCAAAAACCCATCCTCCTGGATAGATAAGCTCATATGTTGACTTCGAATTGGTCGTTCAATATGTTTGTCGACTGTTGCGAACACGTGCTAATTTCTCTTCCATCCCCCCTCCGTTCCCTGGCACACTTATCCCGATTCCGAGCTCGTTTGAACCAAGTTAGACGACAGTGTTGATTGAGTTGACACTCGTGGCGTTATCACGCACACCTGTTCACGCGTCCCCAATACGACTGCTATCACTAGCCCGCTAGCCAACGAGCTAACACCGAGAACAGTGCAAAAATCGACCTATTCGCCTGATTGAAGTGTGCCATGGACTTTTTGACACGAACGCGGGTCACATTTCCCGCCAGATTCGTATCTAGACCTTTAGATAGATGACAAGCCAGGCAGAGAAAAGAACTTGCGGTCTTCAGAACCTACTGGGTGAACTCAGTCATCATAACGAGCCCCACGAAGAAGGGTGTAACACATTGTGGTCCATGCCGCAAACATCTCACTCTATTTTCGTTGCCTTGTCGCCTGTAACCGTCGTTCATCAGCCTCGGGCCGTTTTTATCAGCCGCGTCTTGAGTCGGCGTAAAAACGCACATGCACACACACACACACACACAGAGGGACAAAATTCAAACTGGGCGACAATGTTACAGAACTGAGCTTGAGAATACACGTGATAAAATCGTTTGGTGTGTAGTTTGTGTACTCTAAACCGGGGTCTGGAGCTAATAAATGATTGAAAACTTGAAGCATCAATCAACAGTCAGCCAGGGAAGCTCGCTCGCTTATTCTTCTTTAACAAAACATTGTCCAATACATGGGAAGATGACAGGAGCAAATCGCAGATTTCCAAAACCATTCCTGGTGTCCATTCGCTGCGGGTTATTTCATCCTCCATAGAACGCAATATTCTATTTCGTCCTTTAACTATATCGTTTGCCACATGGTTTCAGAATAATGTTAACGTTGTTCGGATGTCTAAAATATTCGTAATTGATTGAGTATAAACATGTCTATTTGTCACAAAATCTAATAACAGTAGGTCTGCTCGAGGTGGGCAAGCGGATAAGGTCGTGGCGTTTGGGCTTGAAGGTCATGGGTTCGAATCCCTCTACTGCCGGTCAACTTCACCTGGCAGCCCTCTTTCGGCCGCATCCTCCTTCCTGAAAAATGATGTACATTGTTATTTCATTGATAAAGGAAGTGAAAAGATTAAAAAAACTTGGGGTAATGCACAAGCAAATAATACAACTTGCAGTACATGTGCCCATGTGAGATGGGTTGTGTTTCAGGTCTGCGTGATCCAAACTTCAGTTAACTAGCCTCATGGCAATTCCGATTAGTTTTAACACGACTCTGATGTAATTTTGAAAGATGGTATAGGAACAGAGTTAATTGCAGATGTCTAAAGTTTTCAGAGACAGTTCTGTCTTTGCTTTTCTCCATACTTATGTGTACTATGCATTCCTCCCTCCTCCTCTCTGTGAAGCTTTCCTCTCGACGCGATCCACTTTACAATCTGTCTGTTGTTTACCGTCCGAACTCGTTGAATCCCGTCCAACAACGTGAGGAGCAACGCGGTCAAGTTCCGCGGTGGGTCAACTTCGTTTATGGACCAGGTGGACGTTTAGAGGCTTTGGATCGTGAAGAAGCCGGATCCAGTCTGCGCTCGCATAGTGTGCTTGTCCATAACAGCGAAGGCCGTCTGGCTCGTTTACGAATAGCTGTCACTGACCCGCAATTGCATCAGGGTAGCCCCATTGTACCAGGATCGAATGAGGACACGGGACCAACTAGTCGATCTGAGGAACTGCAGTTTGTCTACGATACCAGAGGTCTACTCAAACGTCGCGGAAATTGGCTATACACATTTGATGAGGATGGATTCCTGACTGAGCGACGACTTCACAACGACCGAATTGTTGATCGATTTGCTTACAACAGCAAAGGTTTGCTCATCTGGGCCGAACGAAAGCTAACCTCAGACTCGGTCGGTCAGTCAGCAACCGGGATCAACGATAATCCAACCGGATTTGGTGGAACGGGTGGTCCGAGTTCTACCGGTTCGGACGCATTCCACAACCTGGATAGGTCTCCGCTAGAAGACGACATCGGTCTTAGGCGCCCATTCCGAGTACAATACGTCTACGATGCTCAGGATCGTCTGATTGTTGTCCGGGACACACTGATGGTGCGCGACCTCATGCAGTACTTCTACGCAGATCCTACAAATCCACACCAAGTCACCCATGTATTCAATCACGGTCGTCTGGTCACATTCAGACTTCACTATGACCCAGCCAACGGACATCTTTTCGCGGTTGAAGAATTTGCTCGACTTCCGGATCTGACGACCACAGCGGAAGCGCGCGCAAGATCCCCGTTGAGTGCAGAGGATCAACTCCGAGAAACCGAGCAAACCGGTGCGAGCAGTCAAAAACACGTCTATTTCGTGATTACGAATCACGAAGGTGCTCCGACCGCCATGTTCTCCGAGAGTGGAAAGGTGGGTTTGTTGAGTTGGGTCTCTGTCTCATAGACCATGACAACGGATATTTCGGGTCAAATGAGGCACATGCTTCTGGATCGCTTATCTCGTAATTTTTGTTTTTCAATGAAGTTTTGGCGCCGTCCCGCCTGTTGTGTTTAAGTTCAAAATGTAAATGGGTGCTCATGATGAAAATCTTGATTGTTTTTCTAAATTCTGTGCAAAAAGTCCAAGTAATTCGCCTTGTTCGCAAGTGTGTGCTAGTTGCATTAGAGGCCACTGAACAATTGAACGTACAATTGAATGATTTGACAACTCGGAAACATTCCCGAAAATTGCAAGCAGTTATGACAATAAAAAGGAGACCAGTTCAATTATTAGTTATCGAATTTGGCGGGATTTAACCAAACATCAAAACACGTTCAAACCTAGTCCCTTATTGATTTGTATGTGTACTTCATGGAGGAGAGTCGACTGTTATTGGCCAGGGTTTCAATTTTGACAAGGCCGTGACAAGGCGTACTTGGTCTTATTGAAAGCAGTAGATCTGAGTTTGTTTGGGATGTAAAGAGTTTTATATAAGGTGAGAACATCGGTTGGCTCTCCTCCAGCAGGTATGCAGGCGAATCAAGAAATTAATGGATTGGTGCTTTGTAGTTTTGGTTCATCTTTCGGTCGAGTCGCGCCAACCCAGAATGCGAATACTCCCCGGTCGAATTGTTTTCATCCAATAAGACAATTTTCTCAACATTCAGCGCTGTTTTCTAATTATCAAGTCAAATTGTACAGTTACACTGGTTTGGTGGAATAGTTTGCGATCCGTCCCCCCTGTCATCCCTCTTTTTTGTTCAGTTGATTTTTGGTTTTTAATCAGAATTTACTTACTGCTCATTTGCCCTTTGCCTATATGTAGCCGTCGTGGACTGCGGAATACTCAGCCACCGGTACTCGTCGCCTCAGTTTGCCCATTCGCAACAAATACTTTGGTGCTTCTATCCTCGAGGATGCAAACATTCCACTCGGTCATGCCGGCTGTCTGGTGGATGTGCATGCTGGATTCTTATTCTGCGCGCCCACCTATCGGGCTTATGATCCTTCCGGGGCCACATTTATCAGTCCTGATTGGCGCCGTCTAGTGTCGGATCGGTTGCCTCAACTGTACCTTGATCCGGCTGTGTTGGACACTCATCGATGGGGTAGCCTGGAACAGAGGGACCGTGGTCTTGGCCCAGCTGGTCTATTTTCTCGTGTCACCGAGGCGATTCAGAACCCATCATGGTGGCTCAATCTCGTCGGATTTCGTCTGGACGGCGTTTTGCCTCGAATGGACCCCGGAACCGGCCGACTGAACATTGCTAACGACGGAATGGTCCGGGGATGGGAAACCCCAGTACTACCCTCACAGTTCAGCCTAGCTGGGTCATCGGCTTTCGACGTCGGAGGCATGTGCCCCTCGATCGATGTTCTGAATGATAAAGTAGAACGATTGAGCGTTATTCAACCAAGTCGTCTCACCACAGGTGGTCCCCATGGAACGGGGTTGCCGGATATTTTCCTTCATTCGTCATATCGTGGTGATATGGGGCGGGTAGAACTTCTTCCCGCTCAAACTATGTTCGACTCGGAAGTGAGTAGAATCAACAGTGTAGCGAGGCTAATAATATATATATATATATATGTATATGTATATATATATATAGAGAGAGAGAGAGAGAACTCCAAGGATTTATCTACTCCAACTAAATCGCTGGGTTCCTAAGAATCTTGCTACATACTTTCGGAAGCAGTTGTTGCGCTTCTTGTCCTATGATTTAGACAGGCTGCTCATAATACCACGTGCAATGGAGACAGCCCACTGCGCAGATGGCGCTTGCCACGGTTTAAAGTTGGCGTTCGGACAGCGCGTCACAACGAGACTACACCTAGACGTAATGTGACGGCTTGCGTGCCTCCTTAATCCAACGAGCTTTACAGGATGGCTTATCTCAAGCCGAAGATCTAGTCATGCCTGGAAGGTCAATGGGTAGAGGCCTGACGAAGTAGTCTCCTGGTCCTCCAAGTTAGAGGTTGATATGAGTTAGCAGCTCAGTCGGAAAAACGATTGGAAGAATAATTGTTCCAAGTAGATGGGCTTCCACTCAGCTATTCCCCGCTGCCTTGCGGTCAGGGTCTTGTCAAAACCAAAGGCTTTGGTTGAGAACCCTAATCGTTCTTCTGCTTAGCTGCTGGACTCCCTAGCAGTACCCGTTCATTATTGCCCATGAGTTACACGCCTACAAATAATTCCATACTGCATCGGTCGTCGCGCAGGCTAATCAGGACCGCGCTGCCCATTGCATCGTTCGGGGGGTGGGTAGTGATAAGTATGCTACTGCTCAGAGTTCCCTCTCTTTTATTCAACCTGTCTCTTCTGTCTCCAACCCAATCTGTTTGCCCCTTCTGCCTACCCATAGTATCTCCATTGATAACACGCCCGATACTCGCAACGGTTTATTGTCAAGTGGTGTGGTAGGTGGTTTTCAGTCTGTTAGCTCACATTTTCTCAAGCCTCGTCAGCCTCTGAATCTGGGTTCCTTCAATGTGCACACTTTAATGCAGGCTGGCCAACAGGCGTGTTTGGCTCTGACAGTGGACTCACTTTCGATTGATGTCTGCTGCGTGAGTGAAATACGAATTCAGGATTCGAGTAGAGTAATTCAGCTAACTGCGTCAAACGTCTCGTCAAGATTTTTTCTTCGCACTTCAGGAGACGAAGCAGCTCAAGCTGTGGGTCAACGTGGTGTAGGAATAGTCTTGAGTGAGAAGGCTGAAGCAGCCCTTTTAGACTGAATCCCAGTCAACAGTCGCTTGTGTGCCATGAGACTGCAGGGATCAGTTGGCGTCCGAAAGGATAGTAGTGTTAAGCGTAGTTTATTTGTTATCTCGGCATACGCTCCCACAGACTGCAGCACTGATATGGAGAAAGACGAATTTCACGATAACCTCGTTACTCTTGTTCGGAAGAGCAAACGCTCTGACATTGTAGTGGTAGTAGGTGACTTTAATGCACAAGTTGGAAAACTGAGTGCATCGGAGTCCTGATTAGGTGGGCGATGCGCCTTGTCTGCACAGCGAACAGACAACGGAGAAAGACTTCTCCAATTCTGTGCAGATAATCATTTATTCCTATCTAGTACAAATTTCCGACACAGTTCGCGTCGCACTGCGACATGGCGCTCTAGCTCGACAGGTACTTTCAGTCAGATTGACCATATCGCAGTTAGCTACCGTTGCCGCGGTTCTGTCCAGAACTGCAGATCATACTGGACCACGTACGTCGAATCGGACCATGCGTTAGTTTTAATGAGATTTTTGCTGCAGCTGAATGACCATCGACGCAGGCCACAAACCCGATTGGCTGTCGAACGTTTGTCTGATTCGGCTGTTCGCAACAGCTACGAACAGAAACTGTCCGAGGAACTAAGAACTGCGACCAGCAGCAATGTAGACGATCAGTGGGATCAAATTAAGCAGGTGATGCATTTGGCAGCAAATTTCGCCTGCGGTCCCAGACCTAGTGTTCATCAAAAACACTGGATCTCGCAAAGGTCGCTAAGTCTAATGGAGCAAAAACGCGAGCTGCCTAACTGCAAGAAAATGAATAAGATGCGTCGGCAGTTGCAGCGTCAGTTGACGATAAGCCTTAGGAATGACCGCGAAAGCTGGTGGGTTAAGGTAGCCGAAGAGATGGAAGTGGCGTCCGCTTCAGGTAACAGTCAAACACTGTTTAAGCTTATACGCGACAGCGGTGGGCGGCGAACTTCGGTTAGTGAAGTCGTGTGCGATAAGAATGGAGAGCTCATTCACGGTAGACAGGAAAGACTGGACCGTTGGGCAGAACATTTCAAGGATCAGTTTAGCTGGCCATACACTATCGTATCCAGTCCGACGTCTGGAGCTGTGAATCCTTGGGAGGTGTCACTTGATCCCCCAATGGAATTGGAAGTGGAGTCGAATATTCGGCTCCTGAGGAGAGGAAAAGCTGCCGGTCCCGATGAACTTCCCCCAGTTCTTTTCAAATTGGGTGGAGAAGTGCTGATGAAATCACTTACCTCCTTGCTTCATGATATTTAGAACGAAGAGCGTATCCCGCTATCGTGGGGTGATTCACTGATTATACCCGTCTTCAAGAAGGGTACACGGAGTGACTGCAGCAATCATCGTGGGATTAGTTTAATTCCGATAGTTACTAAGGTGTTAGCTTCGATAATGCTGCGCCGTTTGACACCGATTCGCAAGAGTAATATCCGCGAACAACAGGCCGGATTTCGGCCAGGTCGAGGTTGCATCGACCAAATATTCACTGTTCGACAGATACTCGAAACGCGCCACACGCACCGGCGTCCTACGATCGTAGTCTTCCTCGAGTTGAAAGGTTCTTTCGACTCCGTGGATCGACCAGCACTACTCAGTGCTCTCCACCGGAAGAGTATGCCGACGAAGTTTGTGAACCTGTTGCGAGCATTGTACTCGCATACCTACGGTCGCATGAGAGTATACGGTGAATTATCAAGTGCATTCGAAACGACTAATGCGGTTCGAAAAGGGTGTTCCATCTCTCCATTCTTGTTCAAATTCATCATGGACGAGGTGATGGAAGATGCTTTAGGAAGTCTCCGGGATGTAGGAGTCGAACTGGGAAGTGGAGGGAAGCTATGCGACCTAGATTACGCAGACGACGTCGTGTGCCTGTTCGAGTCTGCGGACCATGCACAACGGGCACTAGATAGATTGTCGAGATCGGTTGCTCGCTTTAGTATGTGCTTTGCACCTTCAAAGTGCAAAGTACTGTTACAGGACTGGACGACAACAGCGCCGAACTTGATACTGGATGGAGAGGAAATAATAATGGTGGACCGTTTCACCTACCTTGGTAGCTACGTGTCTAACGATGGTAGCTCGGGATTGGAGGAAAGTATGCGTATATCCAAGGCTCGGGCAGCTTACGCTGGATTGAAGCACTTGTGGCGTCGGCCTGATATTTCACTGAAGTTGAAAGGTCGTGTTTACTGTGCTGCAGTGCGTTCAGTTCCGTTGTACGGTTGCGAGACATGGAGTATGCGTGTGGGCGATGTTCGTCGGTTGGAGGTTTTCGACAACCGATGTCTACGTAGTATGGCTAGGATTGGATGGAGTGACCGGGTGAGTAATATTGAGGTTAGGAATCTGGTATTGGGTGCCACTTCTGAGAATAGCTTGTTTCAGCGTATGAAACTTAGCAGACTACGCTGGTTGGTTAACGTGTTGCGCATGGCGAATACTCGTCTACCATACCGCGTCCTATTTTGTGTTCCTCCCAAGGAATGGAAGAAGCCATGTGGAGGCCAACAGATGACGTGGCAACGTGGGATGAGAAAATGTACAGCGAAGTTAGGTAAAGTAGGTGTGTCACGCCTTCGTGGTTGGGGTCCGAAAGACTTGTCGACTTGCTGGCTGGAGACCCTGAAGGATATGGCAGTGAACCGTGAACAGTGGCGATCGTGCTGTCATTTTCTATCGAATCAGAATGATTGAAAACACATGCGTTTGTACAGTTAGACTGTGTTCCGTGTGTTGGCTGCAACAGCATCTTATCTTTTCCCGCCTGTGTAGGTCCACTCCCTGTTCCCCTTGGATATTCACTCTTTTTATATAAACGTGTAACTCTGGGGAAAGGGAGCGGTCAGTGAGGCTCGCCTTGCTGTTTAACGCTGAACGATGATGATGATGATGATTCGGACAGCGCGTGGTCTATAGATGGGGCTGCCCACGTGTTTTTGTATAAAGCATCGTGCTCAATCAGACGTTATTAGGTTAGAAAGATAAAACATCTGACAGGCTGATGGAATTTGAAAAAATTGAAAAATACACGCTCTCCTTTGTTGAGATACCGAAGTGCGATGGAACACATTTGGGGCGGTAGATTCAAGGTTGTGCGAGCATCAAGGAGGTAAAGTAAACCGCCAGGGAGGGGGAAACGGAGGAAAACCTCCAAAAGAGAAGATAGACTAGATATCGGAAATATTTATTCTAATCTTCGGAAATGACCAACATGCGCGCCGTCGAGCAACAGTCGTAACCAGGACGGGTGATTGAGCTTTCATCCACATTCGCCTAGGTCCGTTCAAAAATTGCTGAAACTATTTTGAAAAGAACTTGCTGATGGCAAGATCCCCCGATCTTTAGAGGTTGTGGAATGTGCCGACAAATGTCATGACTAAGTATCAGTGTTACTCGTCGACCGACTGATAGGTTCAATATCACGAAGAGCCGAGGTTTATTTTAGGTGCCAGCTGCGGCAGCATGAGAGATGTGTATAAGAGACAGCAGCAATGTAGACGATCAGTGGGATCAAATTAAGCAGGTGATGCATTTGGCA
>LUCM01009229.1:65892-142732 GCA_008360955.1 Fasciolopsis buskii
GCAGCTTACGCTGGATTGAAGCACTTGTGGCGTCGGCCTGATATTTCACTGAAGTTGAAAGGTCGTGTGTACTGTGCTGCAGTGCGTTCAGTTCTGTTGTACGGTTGCGAGACGTGGAGTATGCGTGTGGGCGATGTTCGTCGGTTGGAGGTTTTCGACAACCGATGTCTACGTAGTATGGCTAGGATTGGATGGAGTGACCGGGTGAGTAATATTGAGGTTAGGAATCTGGTATTGGGTGCCACTTCTGAGAATAGCTTGTTTCAGCGTATGAAACTTAGCAGACTACGCTGGTTGGTTAACGTGTTGCGCATGGCGAATACTCGTCTACCATACCGCGTCCTATTTTGTGTTCCTCCCAAGGAATGGAAGAAGCCATGTGGAGGCCAACAGATGACGTGGCAACGTGGGATGAGAAAATGTACAGCGAAGTTAGGTAAAGTAGGTGTGTCACGCCTTCGTGGTTGGGGTCCGAAAGACTTGTCGACTTGCTGGCTGGAGACCCTGAAGGATATGGCAGTGAACCGTGAACAGTGGCGATCGTGCTGTCATTTTCTATCGAATCAGAATGATTGAAAACACATGCGTTTGTACAGTTAGACTGTGTTCCGTGTGTTGGCTGCAACAGCATCTTATCTTTTCCCGCCTGTGTAGGTCCACTCCCTGTTCCCCTTGGATATTCACTCTTTTTATATAAACGTGTAACTCTGGGGAAAGGGAGCGGTCAGTGAGGCTCGCCTTGCTGTTTAACGCTGAACGATGATGATGATGATGATTCGGACAGCGCGTGGTCTATAGATGGGGCTGCCCACGTGTTTTTGTATAAAGCATCGTGCTCAATCAGACGTTATTAGGTTAGAAAGATAAAACATCTGACAGGCTGATGGAATTTGAAAAAATTGAAAAATACACGCTCTCCTTTGTTGAGATACCGAAGTGCGATGGAACACATTTGGGGCGGTAGATTCAAGGTTGTGCGAGCATCAAGGAGGTAAAGTAAACCGCCAGGGAGGGGGAAACGGAGGAAAACCTCCAAAAGAGAAGATAGACTAGATATCGGAAATATTTATTCTAATCTTCGGAAATGACCAACATGCGCGCCGTCGAGCAACAGTCGTAACCAGGACGGGTGATTGAGCTTTCATCCACATTCGCCTAGGTCCGTTCAAAAATTGCTGAAACTATTTTGAAAAGAACTTGCTGATGGCAAGATCCCCCGATCTTTAGAGGTTGTGGAATGTGCCGACAAATGTCATGACTAAGTATCAGTGTTACTCGTCGACCGACTGATAGGTTCAATATCACGAAGAGCCGAGGTTTATTTTAGGTGCCAGCTGCGGCAGCATGAGATATATTGGTTTTTGTATGCCATGTAGATTTCTCACAACACATGGTTCCCATCCTGTTTTAGCTACGCTTTTGTCTTATTCATGCCTATATTTCATCACCTGGTAATCTGGCTCTTCAATTTCAGTTTTACCCGGGCAATTGCATTATGCTACCAAATTTTGTACACTTACTCAACCACTACAAACTGCAGTTTCGTATCCACAGCCTCCCACCATCACTACTCTCAACATTGACCGTATCGTCCGAAATCTGGCCGTAACCAAATCTAGGAACTGGTCATCAAGACCACGGTCTGTGATTCATATCGAAAAAAACCATGCAAAATCATGCGTCCAGTCTAGCGTTGTGAATCGTTGTCAAAAGACCACAAATGGAGACATCATTATTATTAGTGATTACGACATGATGACAACAATTTGAGTTTTTTTGGATCGAAGGCCATCATGCACCTCCTGTGTTCAGCTAACCATCCGAATTTGAGACGGATGGTTTTGGGTCGATCATCCTAGCCTTCAGCCGACCAGGATGACTTTCAGTGGTGTTCATTGAACTTCAGAACTGGATGACAACATCCTGTACGTATTCCTTAACCCATTGTGCTCCGTGTACGCACGAATGACGACCTCAAAAGCTCTGTGGTATATCGCAAACATTTTCAGTTTCCTTTCTCTGAAGCTTTTTACTCTGAGTTTTATCACTCAACGACAGTTCCTTCAAATCCAAACGCAATATCGATATATGCTTAATGAATACAGTCTAGTTAGCCTCTTCTGTCTCCTATATAATATATATATATATACATATATATATATATACGTATATATGAAGTCGGACAGTCGTAACCAACGGCAATGAACCGTCTCAATCTGATGGGAGATACCCATACATGGCATCGAAAATGTCACCCGGAGAAGTGCCTCATGGCTCTGTTGACTGCAGTCACATCTCTCCGGTCATAGCAGTCCCGGTTATCCGTGGAATGCTCGATCTCAATCAACCGACGAATTTACTGGTAGTTTGTCCCAGAATTTTATCGGGCATTTCGCAGATTCCGAGGATTTTTCAATTAATTCATTCATTAACATAATCCTTCATTTAATACCACTCCATATGCTTTTAATTGAGTTTAAATTCGGGGCCCAAAAGGTCATAAAAGAATCTTATCCCACTAGCACTCTTACGAACCTTGATAAGTCCTGCTTGATGAAAGAGCTGTGTTGTCCTCGTGGATTAGAAATCGTTCCTCGTTGATGCACATTACCGGTACGTGTTCTCTGAGTAATTCTACGTATTTCTCACCGCCCTAATTGTCCCCGGTACGTGCACCCCTTCTCCATCACATTACAGTCGGTCGATCCACTTAATGTGCAGATCGTCATGAGCATCGCCTCCGCAACAATTCAGCTCAGCGGCTTTAACGATCGATAAGGATGAGGGATTGTACGAAAAGCCGTTCTGTCACCTGAGGCTCAAGGGGAACCACCTCTCGTTCTCTATCGCTTGATTCTGATTGATTTGATGCCTCACCGCACACTTCATGACGGATCTGTGTGAAAACGCGCATAGGCATGAACGACAGAAGTGGGGAAGAAACTTTCGAGATTTAAGTTACACTTGAGTACGTCCTTTGTGTTCCGTGCGTATTGGCTGGGCGGCCCAATCAAATCGCGTGTAAAGAATCACAAGAGCCAAATTAGGAACAGGATGTACGAAAACCAAAATGCGTTAATGAGGACGAGGGCGGAGTCGAGGAGACACCTTTGACCCTGTGCACCTCCAGTCCGTAGGGAACGAATTCATCATTACTTTCGAAACAAGGCGGAAATTATGCATTTATTAAGTGCCACTGAGCATTCTAACTGCCCAGATATTACAGGTATGCAGAAAAAACGTCCTATGCCGGCTACGATATGTATAACTTCATAGAACCATTCTTTGATCACTTTTTGTCCTGCGGAGATTTTTATCAATCAAATTGTTACCGTGACGACTAGTTGTACGTCAAAATGAGTAGCTTTGTGAAATTTGGATAGTATACCATTCCGTTGGTTACATCTAAATCTATTCACTATTAAACTTTTTCTTGATCACTACCGTCAATTCTGGTTCCTCCTCTCGAAAAAGGAAAACCAAGCGGGAAAAACAACCGATTCCTACTGTTTGTAAGATTTTTCTGTTTCATTAGACCGACTAGTGTCTCATAACACATTTTAGAGTTTGAATTAAACCATACAGTTGACCTCGCCCAATCTTTTAAACTATTGCAATGCAAACCGAATCCATTCGTTTTCATTGAGAGTACGATTGAGCTCTAGAAACGTTTTGACACTGATCCAACTGACCTCCTTCAGTATACCCGCGCAAAAAATTCCGTAACCCGTATCGCATATGAATGAGAGAACATAGTTTCCCCATAGGCACACGACCAGTTTCTCGGTTAGTGTAACTTGTCGGATATGCGTACTATGTGCTTTCTTGTTCAGTCATCCTTCTATTTGTACAATCCGATATTGGCCTTTGGACCAGAATCTGATTTGAATCACTAGGAATGTGCATGGATAGTGCGTTCATTTGTAAACCACAACGGTGGTCTGTGGACAATTTTCGTCCATACGCGACACTAAATATGACAAAAACTGGACTGTATGTTCTCTTACTTGGAGTTGTCCTTGACTAACCGACGAAAACCATCCACAGATCATCGTTCTGATCTAAAAACGGACACACCATTCATGCGCTATCTCCGTGAATCAAATTAGATTCTGATAGGAAAACTTTCAGTCCATCCCAACTGCGATACCTCTCACTTCGTCATAATTTCAAATTTCTCAGTTGAGAAGACTGTCTGATGTGTTCGCCTTGCAACTGGCCGTGATCAAGCGGTCGACATCGTGGCATTTCGATCTGATGACCATAGGTTCGAATCCCCCATCGCCGATTGGCTTTCCGATTTGGCAGCATTTAGTTGGCCGTGAACCTCTTCATGAAAATCATAAACCTTGTTGTCTCATTTTAATAAAAATATTAAGATTGAAAATCTGTTCAGATGAACTGATTAAATGGAATCCAATCCTTACGTCTTTTCCAAACGTTCTATTTGCCCTAATCACAGGTTATTTTGGAATTGAGCCAAGATCATAGCGTTCAAGTTCGCATTCCCGATTCCCGTCCATTGCGGTCAAATAATCCGAATGATTATGGCTATCTATTCGAATCGGGCAAACTGGCCGATCTAATTCTGAGCGGAACTCGACTTATGGACTGGTGGACCGCGACAGCTACACCAAATTACCGGTTGTTTGTTCAATCGTTTGTCCGTCTCGGATATGGTGCTTCCAATCTGGCGGATGATCTGGCATTGTTAGGTCTCCGTCTCCCGATCTATCATCGTCCGACCGGTCATAATCTGACCCTTGTCCCTACGGATGGGCATAATGAAATATGGCTTACACGAGGTTCCCTTCAATGGCGAATTCGATTCGTTTCCACATGGACCGATGCATGGGACCAAATCGCTTGGGATACTCGGAGACGAGGTGAACGTTTGGCCTGGCTGCATGAGGCTTCAGTGGCTAAACAACTTGATCTGGTGGATCCCGCCCGTTACCCAGAATCGGCAACGGACCGCATGGCTGAAAGCAGTGCGGCTATTCACTTTCTCGGCTTGAATTACTTATGGACATTCAAACAAGCCTATCAACTGGCTCGTCAAGGTCAGCTGACCGGCTATCGATGGGTTCCTGTAATTGGGCAGTCCTTACCACATAATTTCGTGACCAATGGCACCGCCTGGACACGGCTGTATGGCGATCCAGGCATCTATCAGTTACGTGCAGTCGACACGCAGAAGTCGTGGCGAACTGCCGGTTGATTCAGGGATCACTGTATTCTGGCCTTGTTGCCTCCTGATCTCCTCTGTATACCGCCTTTGTGCAGTGACCGCGCAAATCATCCCTTGCCGAGTGAGTTTTGTTTATCCTTTGCATCCGTGCGTCGTTGACGCAATTACATCCAAATTTACACGTATGGACTATGAACTATTGACCGACAGATAATCGTATTTGCCCGACCGTAAAACGTAATCATATAGACATACAACATAAAACGATATAACTACATCAAATACTGTTTAGCTCCACTTGATCGTTGACAGTCCGCCCCGAAAACGGTGACAGCTATGACGTTTGGCACGCAATCGTTCAGCCCGGGTTCGGGAGCCAGTCCGGACTCAGTGAGTCCTACCAAGAAGGAAACAGCTATACGAAAATGCTTTCATGATTTTCTATAGAAAATTAAACACTTCCTAAGATGAATATTTCGACAGTATTTCAGTGGTACACAAATGCAAAGTCGGGGGTTTATCCTAACTGTGTCCGAATCCAAGCCCAGGCAAAGCTGATGAAGCTCATCAACGAAATCCAAAATACTCGTGGCCATTTCAGCTGGTATTTGGGCATCGTTGAGTTTTAATTTCGGTCACAAGACGATGTAAACAATAACCGTTTATTATTCAGCCTATTTTTAAATAGTAATCGTCATGCTATCCATCATAGTGCCTTAAAGTCTGGCTCTAGTAGCATCAGTCGGTCGTCTTGTCTCAAGCTCAGTCTCTTTCCGTTTAATCAAACGAAAACGATCCAGATAGCCTCTGGCGGTCAACGGGAACGTTTTCCTGTACAGGGTGAGCCAATATAGTCGAAACGGTCTGAAACTGGAGCAAAAGAAAAAGCCTTAATTTCTCATCCAACGTAAATATCGGCAGACGCCGACTTGGGTTGTTTGTAACAGGTGGGCTCGACAACCCTCAGCTCATTCAGGCTTGCGGCGTCATGCGTAAGCTTAATCACCCGAAAAACCTGCTTAATTTAAGACTTGGTCGGGCCTCAAACAGGGAGACCTCAATTTTTACTTGAACAGGGAAGTGAGCTAGGCTGAAGTGAGGTCATCACGACCATTCAGGGGCCCACGAATTGAGGGTCCCGGCAAAATCGGGGTGCAGACTGAATTGAGCCTGTCGCTATCTAACTTGTGGACTGGCTTGACACATTAGAATCTCATTTGAATGGTTAGGAGCGTGAATGGATGATAAGTCCGTTTAAGAACGACATGGTGATTCATCGGAGGATTTTCGTCGGTCAGGCAAGGCTAACCTTCAGTTCCCCCACCTGCTGACCTCGCCGACTGCTCCATTCCTGAGCCCGTTAATGGTTGTGATGGGTCCAGTTTAGTCTAGCTCACTTGCCTGTCCAAGTGAACATTGAGGTCGTCGTGCGTTAAATTTGACCAAGTCTTAAATCACTCAGATATCTCGTTGAGCCTGCGCGTGATGATGCAACCCCTACTGAACCGTAGGTTGTCAAGCCCCCGTGTTGAAAATAAGTAGTCAATGTCTGTACACTTTAAGTTCGAATGAGAGGTTTCATTTTGCTTCATTTTTCAGACCATTTCAATTACCTTGGTGCATCCTGCACTTGTCATAATCAAGCGGTCTATGGGTTCACGCAGTTTAGATCTTATTGGCCGATCGATCCGTTTCTTGGACTCTTTATCTAACCTTGGCTGTTTCTTTCGAGGGCAGCTTCGTTCACCTCTGGGATTGTCACAACATCAGACCACTTCCTCCGTGCTCCAGATTTTGCGCGTACGATTGGTTATCCACCCTGCCTCGAGGTTTTCGGTCGCTCAACCGTTTGGCCCGTGTGCCATCCATCTGGGCACAACAGGGCTTGTCAGACAGTCAGGTTCCCCAAATATGATCCGTCCTCACTGTTGCCATGGCTCGTCGGACTGAAACACAAGCCACCTTGCATCTGTGTCAGCCACCGGGTGGCTTCACTTTATAGTCTGGGTCTGCGGTTTACCAAAGGTTCAACCATGGTGCACTGCCGTCACAACGAGGCTACACCTTGACGTGGTGTGACAGCTTGCGTGCCTCCTTAATCCAACGAGCTTTACAGGATGGCTTATCTCAAGCCGAAGATCTAGTCATGCCTGGAAGGTCAATGGGTAGAGGCCTGACGAAGTAGTCTCCTGGTCCTCCAAGTTAGAGGTTGATATGAGTTAGCAGCTCAGTCGGAAAAACGATTGGAAGAATAATTGATCCAAGTAGATGGGTTTCCACTCAGCTATACTCCGCTGTCTTGCAGTCAGGTTCTTTGCTCAGAGACCAACGGCTGTTTGCAAGTAACCCTAAGCGTTTTCTGCTCAGCGCCTGGACTAGTTCTAGCAGACACCCCGTCCCATCAATTCCCCATGAGTTAACGCGCACGAACACTATCTCCATCATCTGCTTGTCGGCCTCGCGCGCGCTAGGATAAATAGGACCGCGCTCCGGCTCCTCTGCATCGAGCCTGCAGGTGGGGTGGGTAGTGGTAAGTATGCCTACTGTCCACAGTTCCTTCTCTTAATTCAGCTGTCCCTTCCTGTCTTCCCAACCGAAATCTGCGTTGCTCCCTTCGTGCCTACCATAATGTTCTCGCACTGAATAATCGCGATCACCATGCATCACGGCGTAGAGCTAGTAACTGGTTTCTAGACTGTTAGCCTCCACATTTCCTCAAGCCATCTCGTCAGCTCGAAAATTCCCGGTCCTTCAATGAGCCGCCCGTTAGACGCTCAGGCTGCCAATAAGACTCGTTTAACTCTGACAGCGGACTCACTTTCCGTATTGTTCGCGCCGGCTACATCAGCTGACCATACGAATTGAGAATTCGGGTAGAGTCAACTTCCCACTAACTGACCGGCCGAAACTGTTCGTCAAGATATACTTCATTCACCACTCTCAAGGAGACGCCACATTAAGACCTCAAACTGTGGGTCATACACGCGGTCCGCCTGAAATATGCTCCCACTCTAAGTGAGAAGAGACTCCGAAGCAAGAGCCCTTTGACCGGATCTTCTCGATTAACCAGTCGTTTGTCCGCGCCGGACGCAAGACTGGAGGAGATCAGTCCGGCGTTCCGGAGGATAGTAGGTGTTTAATGCGCAAGCTTATTTGTTATCCTGCCATACGCTCCAACAGACTGCAGAGAACTGCATGTGAAAAGACAAGTTTTACGAGCACGCCGTACACCCCTTCGCGCGAAAGAGACAACAGGCCCCTGCACAATTGTCCCATCGGTCACAGGTGATTTTAATGCACAGGTTGGAAAACTGAGTGCATCGGAATCCTGTTTAATGGTGGAACGGTAGCCTGCTTGTCTCGGTCGAACAGATAAACGGGAAAACACTTCCCAATTCTGTGCGGAAATAATCTTATTCCTATCTAGTGCGAATTTCCGACACAATTCCCGTCGCACAGTGACATGACGCTCTAACTTAGCGATGGTCTGAGTCAGATTGACCATATCACAGTTAGCTACCGTTGGCGCGGTTCTGTCCAGAACTGTAGATCGTACTGGACCACGTACGTGGCATCGGACCACGCGTTAGTTTTAATGCGATTTTTGCTGCAGCACAACGGCCATCAACATAAGCCATAAGCTCGATCGGTTGTCAAACGTCCGAATGATTGCGCTCTTCGCAACGGCTATGGAGAAATTATCCGGGGAACTAAGAATTGCGACGAGCAGCAATGTAGACGAGCAGTGGGATAAAAATAAGCAGGCGATGCATTTGGCTGCACACTTCCCCTGTGGTCCTAGGTCCAGCCCTCGTCAAAGGCACTGGATCTCGCAAGGGTCGCTAATTCTAATGGAGCAGAATCGCCAGCTGCCTAACTGCAAAGAGGTGAATAAGGTGAGTCGACAGTTGCAGCGTCAGTTGACAATAAGCCCTAAGAATAACCACGAAAACTGGTGGGTGAAGGTAGCAGAAGAGATGGGGGTAGCGGCCGCATCAGGTGACAGTCAAAAACTGTTTAAGCTTATACGTGACAGCGGTGGGCGGCGAACTTCGGTTAGTGAAGTCGTGTGCGATAGGACTAGGGAGCTCATCCATGGTAGACAACCAAGAGTGGAACGTTGGGCTCAGCAACCCGAGTTAGTTTAACTGGCCACATGTTAACGGATTCAGGCCGACGACCGCAGCTGCGAATCCTTGGGAGCTGTTTTTGATCCCAATCCGACGGAAGTGGGAATAGAGTCAAACATTGGACTTCTGAGGAGAAAAGCAGCCGACCCCGACAAACTTTCGCCAGTTCTTTTTAAACTTGGTGAAGGAACTCTGAAGAAACCAATTATCTCCTTGCTTTGTGATATATGGGACAAGCAGCTCATTCCGTTATCATGGCGTGAGTCACAGACTGTACCCATTTTGGAGAAGGGTAAACGGAGCGATCGTAGCAATCATCGGGGGATTATTTTGATGCCGATAGTTATTAAAATGTTAGCTGCGATAAACCTGCGTCGTTTGACACCAATTCGCCAGGGCAACATCCGGGAACAACGACTGTGGGCCGTTTCAATTACCTTGGCAGCTGCGTGTCGAAAGATGGTAGCTCGGCAGTAGAGAAAAACGCGCATATATCAAAGGATCGAGCAGCTTATGCTCTACCGAATCACTAATGACGTCGGCCTGATGTTTCACCGAAGTTGAAAGATCGTGTGTACTGTGCCGCGGTGCGCTCAGTTCATTTTTGTTGTATGGAGCATGTGTGTTCGAGATGTTCGTCGCTTGGATCACCGATGTCTACGTACCATGGAGTGACTAGGTGTGTAATGTAGAGGTTCGGTATTTAGTAATTGGTGCCGGTCCTGAGACTACCTTGTCTCAGTGTATGAAACTTAGGAAACTACACTGGTTGGGTCACGTGTTGCGTGTGGCGAACGCTCACCTGCCATATAGTGCCCTATTTGGCGTTCTTCCCATGGAGTGGAAGAAGCCATCTGGAGGTCAACAGATGACGTGGCAACGTGAGATGAGGAAATGTACAGAGAACTTAGGTAAAATAGGTGTCTCACGTCTTGTCGGTTGGAGTCCGAAAGACCCGTCAACTAACTGGCTGGAGAGACCGAATGACATGGCAGTGAACCGTGAACAGTGGCGATCGTGTTGTTATTTTCTACCGAATCAGAATTATCGAAAAAGGCGCTTGTACATTTAGACTGTGTTTCGTGTGTTGGTTACTGCAGTATTCTCATCTTTTCCTGCCTATGTAGGTCCACTCTCTGTTCCCCTTGGATATTCACTCCTTGCTGTTTAACGTTGAACGATGATGATAATATGCTGTGCCTTTTGATTTTACTTCTCGGCATCGGAAAAACATGAAATTCACAGCCTATGACATTTAACCGTAAACCCCAAGGTCGCCAACCAAAACGTTGAGGGATCGCGTAAACCCATACCCGATAATCAAACTTCACCTAGTCAAGAGTGTGTCGGGTAGATATTTGCTTTTGATACGTCACGAACCAACCATCTCAAGCCGTTTTTTGACCGCTGACTGCATCGAAGAACAGCACATACGGAGGGAGCCGATCTGCGGGCGTGAGCAATACATGTCCCAGGCACCTGGACGTATTCGAATCCAGGGTATGTTTGGTGCACTGAACTCTGTAACCCAACACTGTGTCATATTAAAGTGAAGATTGTAACGATTCGCTTTCACGTAAAACTCTAAAAGAAGAAGTAAAAGCGGAAGAACATGAAGTTGCATACTCTAAGCGTGAAAGGATGGTTATTCAATGTACAATTAGACATCTTGGTACAGAAATAACAAAAAGTATATGAAATGATGGAATACTAGGCTTAACTAGGATCTTTGTGTGATGGTTATGAACATGGTTGAAAATCCTAAGGGATGCAACCAACCTACTAAGTGGGTTACGTGATCAGTTTCCCGTGAATCATGGAATGGTGTTCATGCGGATTACTGCGGTCCCTCTTTTGGCAAATACGATGTACGATACGGCTGTTGATGGTTTTTTACGGTGACCAGAAATATGTTGGACAATCTCAACATCTCAGCTCACACAAAATTGTGTCGCATACATTCGCTGCTCATCACGGCACTCATTTTTCTGTCAAGCCTATTAATGACTGGTTAATAGAATGTTATCGTCATTTGTATATTCCCCCCTTACCGCCATCCCCAATCTAACGAAATGGCGCTTTCAAAAGTCCCAATCGTTCTGGCAATCCTCATTTATTCGTTTCACTTGATCTTGTTGATGATAACTTCTTGTTCCAATACCGCAATGCTAACCACTGTGCTACTGCTAAAAGCTCGGAACAGTTATTCAAGTCTCGGTGTTTACGTTCTAGTTTGCCGTCAATATCTTCCGCTGATATTAGCTTTTCTAAGACCAATGGCCTTCGACCGTCTCGTAGGATAGTACTGACACGCAATGGCAACCGCATGGTCGCAATACTTAACTGCTGTGACTTGACACGCAGGTCAAGTAAAATTCAACGTGTCAGACCAGTCTGAAGTTATTCCTGCCATTGTTTCACTCACTAACGCTACCTGTTTAGATGCTGAAAGTCAATCATAACCACTGAAGTCTCCGAAGAAGCGACAACCATGGAAGACTTTAGAGTTGGGAGGTCTGAAAAGTTAGATAAAGTGGCAAACAAAAAAACAACAGTCATCCAGAGACCTTGGGGTTTATGGTTAACTGTCACAGGCTAAGTTCATGCATTCAGGTTTTTGCAGCGAGGTAAAATCAAAAGCCACAGCATATTATCATCATCGCTCAACGTTAAACAACAAGGCAAGCCTCGTTGGCCGCTGCTTATTCCCCAGGGTTACGTGTCTCCATAAAAGGAGTGAATATCCAAGGGGAACAGGGAGTGGACCTACATAGGCAGGAAAAGATAAGAATACTGCCGTAGCCAACACACGGAACAGTCTAAATGTACAAACGCATTTTTCGATCATTCTGATTTGGTACAAAATGACAACAGGATCCCCACCGTTCACGGTTCACTGACGTATCCTTCAGTGTCTCCAGCCCGTTAGTTAACGGGTCTTTCGGAAATATATTCCCGCATAGTTCAAAGGCACGCGTGCTCTCACCTAACCAACAAAGCACGACGATCGATCACAGTTGTGATCCCATAAATGAATTCTGGTGAGAACCACGTCCTCATCCTATACTACAAGTGCACTTATAGTATATATACATATATGTATATGCACAATTATGCATAGACGCGCGTAGACATACATACTTAATATTGAAGTTGAATGTACTTCCGGAAGTGCAGTGAGTCCCTAACTTAAATTATTTTTTACCACATCCGCGAAGCCCATGTTGGCTCGAACCACGAAAAATATCGGGACGGTACGATGTAAATACAAAATTCCACTAACACCACAAGCACAACCGAACTTTTCATGATAAATCCATAGGCATAGAACAATGGACGAGTAATGAACGCGAAACTATGGAAAACTGCTATACGACCACTGGAACAGCAAAAGGACAACAGGGAAGCAAGGACGAGGCCGCGCGGAAAGACAATTAGCCCCTAAGTGGAACACTCATTGTCAAGGTCTTGAAGCCAATGTCTTGAAGTACTGCGGCCGTTCGGGGCCAGTAAGCCCATTTGTCCTGGGTATGTAAGCTTTTCTTTAAGTCTATTTGGAAGAGTACCGACATGAAACGAGGAGATCTGGTAAAGGGCGGCATCCACCCTGCGACAGCTGGACGGGGTTACGGTAGTGCACTACCAAACTAGATAGTAGTCTAGGCGCTAATTAGGGGGGGATAATTTCTCTATCCCTGTGTGGCCGAGGTCCTTCGGGGAAGTCAGGCCATTAGTCCCAGATGGTCTCTTCTCTAAAACGATTTGCTAGTTGATGCCGCGATTTCTTCAGGGAGCGCGTTCCATAGGGATACCACCCTATAGGTAGAGAACCAGGTTATTGAGAAGATCTGGGACCTCGGCCTGCAAGCCCTCCCGGATTAATCTCTTCACAGCGAGGGAGTGCAGATTTCAAAATATTTCTCCCCTTGTCCTTACGCGAGAAAATGATACCTAATGAAGAAAGCATTTATGTGTCTCAGGTCAAGGGAGTAGAGGTTGAACTTTGAGAAACAGTCATTTAATGAAACATCCGTTTCGCGTCAGCTGAATATGAAGGGAGGTCATGGGAAAACGTTTTTGTCTGACACCAGAGTCTGTGGGTCGGTGATAGGTAGGTTCAGGAGTGTACTGCTTCCAGCCAGTGGATATCGTGTGCCGTATGGGCTACCCAGGAGCCGCCGTACAAACAGTTCGAGAAAAGGTGAGGCGGTGCGTCCAACACTGCCGGTACTGCACTCAAGACAACATCAGGAACTCAAGCAGCATTGATGTTCAATGTTACCTGATAACGGCGGTAGCTGCTTTTAAAGGACTCTGTATTAAGAATTGAGATATATATGCATCCAAAAGAATTACAATGAAGACATATATCCGTCGATTTAATCTATGCATAATATATATGGTGTACCGCGAGGCATAATTTATTCAGTTACATAACGTTTTATATTTTCAGTATATATTGCCATCACACATCTTTCGTTAACTATACTATAGTAATCATACCATTTCTCATTTTCTTTTCCAGAGTGAACAAGATTTTCGGGAGAATTTTTCGCCAACAGCTGACTGAAAGAAAATTAGATAAAACCGATGCACTTGGCGTTAACTGTACATTTAATTTCCCATATTTTATAATAAAAAATGCATTTACATAGCGAAGAGTTTTGTCTTTCCTGATGGTTCCAGGTAAGCGCGTGGTGCACCGCGAAGGATAAAAGTGCACGTTGGAACGTTACAGCGTGTATGACGTCGCGGAATTTAAGTTCTTCTCAGGCATTCCGCGCAAGCGAATAGATTAGTTGCGAATTGCGGATAAGAAATTGATTTGGCGTTACTTGGGACGGCAAGAACTATTTTTGGGCGATTTCCAAGAGCGACCCAAAACGATCCCATTTTTCTCTCAAAGGGGTACATTTAAAGTCATTTGGGGGACGATTTGGGGTCTTTTTCTTGTGCGTTTGGGGATTGTTTCGGGTCGTTTTTGGGGCGTTTGTGCCTAGTTGGGGGAGGGGTGAGGCAGGTGATTGACCTCGTAAAGACAATCGCTTTAACGCGGATCTCCTATGACATTTGCTTGCCCTCAGCCGTTGTGACCACCTGTGCGTCATGCTTACTTGGCTCCGTAGTAGTGCACTGCTGAAAATCCAGACACTCGACCGGTACAGCGGAAGCAACCGAAAGTGGTAGGAGGTTTAGTACACTCAACAGAAGCGCGCTAGCGGGGCATGCGTGAGCAACATGCAAAGGGTAACCGCGCCGGGCGGCCGACGTTTGTTAAAAAACGGCCCGGCGGACCAAATTCATGTTCCGCTGCAAGCCCCAAAAGACCTTGAAGAGGGCCCTCTAAATCGTTGTTAGTATTTCCCGATCTCTAATGGGGCCAGCATGCGTGGCTAGGCCTCCGTGTACCAGGAGGGGATGAATAAGGGTTCCGTGAGGAATTTGTCATTTGGTATGCGCTTTAAAAGCTTGCAGATGAGGTCTATTGCACCGAAAGTCACCTCGCTGACGAGCTCCTAGTAATAAAGGAAAGAAAGATTGCTATATGGCCATATACCTAACAGTTTCCGATGTTCGACCACAACCAAAATGGCAGACCCGTGATTTGTGAACCTGTTCTAGTATTCTCACCTAAGGTCTATACTGACCCACTTGTTTTCCTTATTGGGAATGCTCCGGTCTACAGCCCACCTATTGGCCTTGTCGGTGCCTGACTGTAAGAAATTAGGATTGTAGTCCAAGAAGGTCACGTTGACCGCACGCGTCGTAATGCTGATTGGTGGGGTTTCGGGGAGGACATTGATGTATACCGAAAAGAGGAAGGAGCCAGCAGCGAGCATCTTGGTAGCCTCGCGGTCACTGTTACTGATTGCGAGGAAGAGCACCTTACCTTCAATGAAGAGGCCCGACGGGTTAAGAAACCTCATAGGATTTGCTACATAGGACAAAACCGCCGTATCTTTGAGGCTTATGGTGAAGAGGACTGTAGGGGCCCTTATCAAAGGCTTTGACGAAGTCGATTAAGACGGCATACAAAATGTGGTCATCGTCGTACACGTTCAAACGCTTTTCTCGGGATGCGGGTTAGGATAAGTGGCCGAAAGCAAGGCGGTAGGCGCCCATTGCCTTCCTTAAAAATAGGTGTCATAGCAGCCATCTTCCGGCTCTTGCGAAATACCCGGCCATTGGCACGCCTTCGGAACAGGAAAATGTGAGAAGACGTCATCGCATCCATTTCTTTTGGGACACGAGGATGGAGCAAGTCGAAGTCAATGGAGCACTGTGTTTAGGTTTTGGAAGCCTCGAAAATTGCACTCCTTAAAACACCAGTGTGATTCGCTGTGGTTACCACGGGCGCAGGGAAGGTTCAGGGATGGATACTTATCTAGCTGGGGAGGAAGTATGAGCCGAGAGCTTCTGTTGCATTCAGGAGGGAAGTAATGGGAGTATCTTGGGTAATCTTGGGAGCCATCGGGGTGTGACGCGTTCTTAAGGCGCCTCACGTATTTAGGGAAAACCTCGGGTGGAGACGGCCTGTAACACGTCTATGTACCGCCTTATTTTGAATCTCCATGGGTTGCGGATAGTTCGGAAGTTCTTTCGCGTATTGTGTAAGGTGTGCTAAGGTTTTTTGGATAAAAAACTTAGACATTCTGAACTCTAAGTAGATGGATGGCCATAGGGCGATGGAGTCAAATTGTTGAAGCGGGTGGTCCCTCTCGTCAGGTGGCGGCACATGTCTGACCAGTTCTATTTGCAGCTGTGATAACTGTGTGGGGGAGAGAAGGGGACTCCTCTGTTTGATATTTGATTGAACCCTTAACGTGCTGTGCCCGGGAGTTCAGGACAACATTATCTAAAATGGGGTTTTCTGAATGCAGGGCCAATTGAGTCGGATATGGAACATTTATTGCTCGGGGAGTTAAAGTTGCTTGTAATCGAAAGATGTGTGTACTTGGTGAGCCTCTTCAGCAGTGCTAAGAGGTCACTGCTGTATCACAGGATGCACGCTGGAGGTGATACTTCGTTCCTGGCATGAGATTTTACAATGCTGATAAGGAGGACTAGCCGCAAACTATGGACAATAGTCGGCAGGGGCTTTTCGGTTACCACGACAAGAGGGAGAGTTATCATGATCGGTAATTACATCTGCATGTCCCCTGTCTGGATCTTGTCTGGTAGGGGTGCGTCCCATGGTGTAGATCTCTGGATCCCGAATATCAGAGACTAGGCTGATTTCTTTGTGGATGAGGTCAGAAAGCTTCCTGCTGGATTTCCGGGAGTCTTTGGGGGAGACTTGGGCAGTATGTTTGTAGCGCCGATGCAGTACTGCAGTACTGCCGCTGCCAGCTGGTCCGTTGATGAGGAAAGGAGGAACGACAAAAGAGTTGGATGGACTGGTGGCACCGGGTAAGGTGAAAGTTGTGAGAAGGGGAGTCGTCTTACATGGAGATGAGGTTGGGGAGGGGGAGAGGAGGGGACGGTAGCCTCCAGTCTAGTTGGCGGTTGTTCGGGAGGACGGTCCGCCTCTTTTGTCTTCCTATAAGATTAGGCTCAATGCGATTTCTCCCTATGTCGCTCGTTTTTCAACCTGGAAATTCTGTTTTCAGAAGCATTTCTCCCAAGGCAGCTATTCAACTAGCCGCAGCATTCTGTTGCTCATTACCATCAACAGGACCCTTGAGGCGTGATGTGCTGGTGGTTTTTGGAACTCGCTCTTCTTGTCGTCCGCGACTTAAATCTAACCAACTTTGCACTGCCTTGTTCTCCCTTAGCGGGAGAGTGAGATGTTGAGTCATCATGATAAGTAATCATCACAGTGAGGAGGGCACTGAAGTTTGGGTCCTTGTTGTGAGATGACACTCCTTTAGGCTTCCCCTCGAGCAGTCCATGGTAGAGCGATTTGTCCGTTCCCACTCCGTCAAACTTTTTTCTTCAACTAGCTGTTTTCGTGAGAGAAAGTTTGCCTCAAGAACGCTGGTTTATTCAGTTCAAATAAAAGCTTTTCTAGGACGCGAAAGCAGTTTCCCATTAGCCACTTGCATTGGCCTCTGGTAGCAAAGGTGGAGGGACGGAGGCGGTTGAATATTCTTGCATATATATCTTAAGAATGGGCTCAATGGGTACATTTGCCACGGAGGATTAGGCGTTTTCTGCATCTTCTTTTGTCCGACAATGTGCTAGCGGCACCCAGTACTGGCCGTTCCGAAACTCTACACATATTCTGCTGTCTTTGCCTCTCTTGCAAACTCCATCATTGGGCGTTACATGGTATGAACCTCACCGCTAAATAGCGGCATTTTCCTCTTGAACCTCAGCGGCTTCCGTTGTTTGTTTTACAGCGTTTATCACGACATCGTTTGTTTGCACTGGGTTTGTAGAACGAATTGTCCTACCGCGAATCTCCTACCACGTTTGCTCGCCCTTAACTATTGTAACCACTCGTGTGTCACTCTCACTCGGCTCCTTTTGATTGCAATACCGGCAACCCTGACACTTGAACAGTACAAGGAAAAGACGGTTGGAAGTGATAGCAGGTCGAGTATATTTTGACAGGAGCGTGTGAGCGACGCGTGCTTGAGCAACGTGCAAACGGCGACCACGCTTGGCGGTCAACCTTCGGTTAAACAAGCTATCTGGAGGAACAAATCCAAGTTCCGCTACAGGGGCCTCCTCCTAGAAAGCCGCAGGAAATGGGCTTCGATTGGGACCATGCGGAAAAAGCCCGAAACTAACGGATGTCTTGGGAATTGGCATTGGTCGCCAGTCGGAAAATTTCCGTTCTGTTGGCGTTCCCATGGGTGTTAGTTGTTGGGAGCTGATCGTGCTCCGGACACCCAACCTGAAAGTACCATTAGGAGATGAACGCAGGAGGTGCAACCTCGCTTGGCTCGCACACCGTTGCAGCCGAGCTGCCCGCCCGGTGCATCTGACAGCGTCCCACACC
This sequence comes from Fasciolopsis buskii, assembly GCA_008360955.1. Classification (NCBI taxonomy): domain Eukaryota; kingdom Metazoa; phylum Platyhelminthes; class Trematoda; order Plagiorchiida; family Fasciolidae; genus Fasciolopsis; species Fasciolopsis buskii. The sequence goes on from LUCM01009229.1 coordinate 84,161, forward strand.
CACGGATCTCACCCTCTTCCTGAATCTTCGCCAGGCGGGGTTGAATATGAGTGTTCGACCTCGGGTTCCCTTCATCCTCCGGTGCGTACATGGTAACGACCATGGGACCGATAATTGTCGTGCCGGAGTCCGTTGAATCGCCTTGGCCTTGGACTTCTTCCGAGAAAGGTTAAGACGAAGACAGACTGGTGGAAACGGTGCTCGTGATCACCGGTGGATGTTCGACTTGGTGGCGGGCGCCTAACAGCGGTTGGTGCTGCTCTTGTTGATTCAACATGGGGGCAGCATGTCCATGGGGGCATGAATTATCGCAACAAGCGTCATCCTTTTAAGCACCGATATGCATTTACAACAGGAGTGTATTCAGCCATCTGATGTAAAAATTGCAACAAAGAGAAACCCACGGGTTGCCTTACCTTGCGGCCGCTACGGCTGCTGCGCATATCCGGAACTTCGGGTGTGATTGGTGGTGTTGTGAATTCGGCCACACCAGCAGTCTCAGCGGGCGGCATTGGTAACTGCTGGGCTCCGCCAGGTTGATGGGACTCATCAGATAAAAGGAGCCCGTCGTTAGACCTGCATTCTACGGTGGCAGGTTCAATACGATCAAAAGACCGTGTCGGGTCGACCGACAATGTCCAAAACGAACGTTTTAGGACAGCCTTTCACCACGCGAAGAGGACCGGTATATGGTGATTGCAGTAGTGGTTGGACACCATCAACAAGCAGGAAAACGTGAGTTGAAGTACTCAAAGAGGCTGGAATGTAGCCCGAAGCTCGTTAGTCCCGCGGCGGATTGGCATGAAGTGGTCGCATTTGTTGTGCGAGACTTTTCGCATAGTCATCGTAGTCGAAGTGCGTGGGTCTCGATTGGGACACCAGCTCCCCGAGGAGGCGGAGGGTGCATTGAAACACAGGCTCTTTTCGTTTAGTGCGCATTTCTTCCTTAACAGATATGCGAAAGCTTAAGAGAGCTGACGGCAGTATTTCGCTCCAAAACGAGTTTGCCCCGGCTCGCAGAGCAGCTTTTGGCTTCCGGTGGAATCTTTCCACCAAATCGTTAGCTTGTAGGTGGAAGGCGGTTGTTCTAATATGCTTACACCCGTGTTTTATTCATTTGAAAATACCCCGTCGAAATGTGAGCCACAGTCGGTGGTCACTACAGCGGGGCAACCAAATATGCTTACCCAACCAGATACGGTTTTTGCGGTCACTTCTGACGTGGGGCAGGGAATTGGTATGGCCTGTGGCCAGCGAGTAAAGCAATCTACACAGGTGAGTATGTATACATAGTCGTGAGACGGCGGAAGAGGGCCTACGAGATCAACGTGTACGTGGTGAAGACGTGTTTCTGGTTCGGGGAAAGCAGCCGACGGGGCTCTGTGTGCCCATGGATTTTCGCTCCGTGACATTAGAGGCAGTTGCGGGACCGCTGGCGCAGGTCACGTTTGACGTTGAACCAGACAAAACGCTCTGTTGCTAGCCTCACCAAAGCAGCCACACCCGGGTGGGAGAGGTTGTGTGACTCCAGAAATGTAGAATAACGTTGAGCTGCTGGAACCACCCGCCTTGGACGTCACGATGGATTGTATTCTGCAACGCTATGATAGGTACTGCCGCCAAGGTTATTGCGCTGTCTCGTTGAAGTTCGTGGATATCGGGGTCGACCACTTGGGCTTGCGCCATCGCATCGAGATCGATGTTCGATGTTAAAGACAAACAAAGCTGACGTATACCGAAAATTGCATCAACAACGGAGTCATCTGCCCCAGAGACATGTTGGATGACCACAATGAACTCTGAAACAAAGTCCAAGTGGCGCATCTCGCCTGGCGAGTACCGGTCACAGGGTGAACGCAGCGCATAAACCAGCGGTTTGTGATCCGTGAACACCTTGAATGTGCGACTTTCTAATGTGTGCCCGAAGTGTCGGACAGCTAGGTAGACGGCGAGCAACTCCCTGCCAAACGTGATATATCCGGACTCTGCCGCCTACATTCACTTGAAAAAGAATGATAAAGGCTTCCAAGAACCTTCGGTGCACTGCTGAAGTACAGCTTCGACTGTAGTGTTTGAGGCGTTGGGTGCTGTCGGGTCAAGATGTGTGAGTAGCACTATTTCCGTGATAGCACCCTTACCGGAAGTGAAAGCCTGTTGTGCAGCCCCGGGGAGTGCGAACTTGCGCTAAACTTGCCGTAGCAGACCTGTAAAGGGGCAACTGCTCCTGCGAAATTAGGAATAAAACGCCGGTAAAAGTTAATTAGGCCGACAAATTGCCATAACTACCAATACCAATAATAATAATAACAATAATATTTTTACAATGTATATTTCTGGATTTACGAGAGGCATGCGCAAGGCAAGATCAAATTTTACAAGCATGATGCACAGGAAATGTAAATGGAATAAGGAGTGGGAGCAACATTTAGTTATTGCAGAGGCTCACTGAAGAGTAAAATGAGAAGCTGCAAAGCAATGGTGAAAGTGCAAGCATGACAACGATAAGCAAAAACCGGGAAACCAATTTTTCAGGACTAAGAAGAATTTCCGGGGACTGTTTGCAAGCAGCGGACTACGAGTCATTTCGTGTTTAGGTGCACCAAATGTGCTTATTGCGGGCGCACAGCATGGATGAGGCTCCACGGCGGATGTCTAGATATGGCCGACGTTCCCAAGCTTCAAGATCTTTATCTAATTGGCGGAAACGTTGAGTTGAAGAGATGGCAAGCAGTGGTAGTGCGGGGACTGGAGGAAAGTGGTAAAAACCAGGCGGAAAGTCGGGCAAATTGGATAAGATACGTATTTGACAACAACAATAGTAATTGTATTTACATGCGGTTGGCAGCAAGCGTTACTGGGAGGTGCGTCAGATAAGAGAAATTTGGTGTAAGAACGCTCCTTAAATACACTAGCCAAGAATGTCCTCTATGCTGTCATTTTCGTTGTCGCAGCCTTTTGATTTTATTCCGCAGTACGGTTGGGGAATATGAGTTGCGCAAGCCGTTCCGGAGACAGCAGCAATCGCGGTTTTGGTCGATCGCAAAAATGCGAATTGAGATATCCAGTGCGATAATCGGGGTAGTTTCGGTTGAACGGGCCAGAACTCGAGCGCCAGTTCTAGCCAACAGGTCCCTACATTATTGATAGAGTAGCAGATTTGGACTCGCCATTGCGAGGACGGAAGCGTTAGCAGCGCGCCTGCTGCGGATCCGAGATCTGAAACGCAAGAGAAAAGTAATCTGGCTTGGGTGACAGCTTGGGGTTATGGAGATTATTGGATCGCGGCAAAATACCTGCAACATAGTGCATATATTCAGTAAAATATGGTAACTAGAATTGAGCTATGGTAGCAGATTTATGGGTATTTGAAGGCTAGGGGCTACTACGAACGACCTATTCAGCCCTGCCAAGCCAGTAAAGAGGATAAGATGACATGAAAAGCGATAAGTACACAGGCTGGTGTTTAAAATCACAGGATGTGATGAGAGCTGGGATCCCTGAAGAAGTACCTTGACATTTTCGTCAGCGCACATTGGGAGAAGCTCAAGAGATAGTTGCTCAAGCCGCGGGTGAAGAAGGTACATCACTGCAAGGGAGGTCAAAAAGTGCATTAGCTGGGACGTGTGATAAAATGAGGAAGTGAGAGGTGAGGCCGAATACCAGATGGTGATCTCCGCAATATTCAGTCACGAACTGGAATTCTAACCCATGTTCGTAAGCCCCGTCTTGTCCAATGTTAGCTCGTGTCAGGTTAATTAACAGCGGAATATCCAATAACTTTACCAGTTGGGCTTTGAACTAAGCTAAATTCGGGCACGACCGCAAGGATCTAGGGAATTTGTTCCACAGTTTTGAGTAAGCAACTGTAAAGAATTTAACCCTGATCGGTAGTCGAGTCAGGAGCATTCTTAACGAGTAGTATCTACTACTGCGAAGTGGATATGGGGGACTGCCAGCGCCGTGTGTGACGTTTGTAGTAGAGTAGATATCATTACGGCAAAGATTAAAGAGAAATGCAAGGTTTAATTTAACTCCACGAAGCCACAATGGTTCAAGTCCAAGCAGCTCGCATCTGGCCCTGTAGTTTAAGCTAGATGAGGGACTTAGGAGATTCCTAGTGAATGCATGTTGCAAATTCTTGATTGCAGGTCGATCGACTTTACGCATAAGCGTAAAGATAATCGGGCAGTACTCGAGGCGGGACCTAGCATGGGACTTGAAGATGGTAATTCTGCAGTCTTTAGTGCGGAATGCCCTAAAATCATTGTAGTCACAGCGGTCTGATTGTGTGCCTGCTCGTGGAAGTTGAAAGAGCAGGAGTATTGTAATCCTAAGTCCTTAACTGTGTGTGACACAAGAATTGGCATGCCGTTTATGGAGAGGACGCTCGGAGGAACATGACAGTTATGTCATCAGAGAACTTTTGTCAGCAAAGAACTTCATAAGCCGCTTGGAACTCTAGTTATCAAGAGACTCCGGGTCTTTATTGATAAGTGCAATAGTGGAGCTAAATAAAGCAGCCTCAAAAAAGTAGACTATTTTAATGTCATCAGCAAACAGGAATGGTGTGCCATGACGAATAACTTCGAAGATATCATTAATATATAGCAGGAATACGAGAGTTGCTGTGACGTTCGGAGTAATCCTGAATGGCGGTGACCTTATCTGGCAAGGGAGCTATGAACGAAAACGAAACGACATGCCCTGTGAATGTGTCGCTGGGTTTTCCAAGCTCACATTTTGAAGCGTAAATCGTTACGCCATGTTTGTTGAGGCGACCGAAAACAGTATATAGGTGAGCTGAGTGTTGCTCCTCCCAGTGGCTAGCTACTAGGTACACACACTCTCTAAACCGCTTGTGAGCCCGTGCGTAAACCTTCAGAAGCTTTGAGCCGAATCGATGACACCGAAGGGCATCGTCATGAACTCGAACAGTCCGAAAGGTGTGGCCGCCGGCGTTATTGTTGTCTTTCGCTAATACGGGGATCTGATTGTATGCCCGAACTAAATCAATGCGGCTGAAAATCTTGCAACCGGACAGCAACGAAGTGGGGTACTGCGTGTGGGGGATCGGTGCCTATCGGTAGCGGTGATCCTGTTCAGGGCCCGGTAGTCTCCGCATGGTCGCCAGTCGCCATTGGCCTTAGGGACCATGTGAAGCGGAAAGCCCAAGGACTACTGGAAGGCCGAATGCTGCCTAGCGCCAACATGTGGTTGAATTCCGCCTTGGCCAGGCGGTACTTGTCAGCAGCTAGGCCACTAGCCTTACTGAATGTTGGGAGCCCTGTGGTTTCTATATGTTGAGTTACCTTAGTATTGACTGCGGGAAGTGGGCCGGCGTGTCGCAGTATGTTCGGGTAGCTGCAATGTAGCCTGTTGTATGGCTGTTGGGCGGGGGGTTTAGCATAAGGAGGCGTAATTTGTTTGACGACGGCGTACGAGCCGGTCACGGTCAGTGACGTTTGACGGTCTACTATTTTCCCATGCCGAGCGTCGACTAGTAGGTAGAAATTCCGAAGGAACTCCATGCCAATAGTAGGGTATGGGACTTTGGCGATGATGAACACTCAATGAAGTTTACCGTTCAAGCCTAGATCGAGGGTGAGGGAGCAATGTCCGTACGTGTGGATATCGGTGCCGCTCGCAGCCCATGGCGTCTCCGTCTCTGCAGGGATCAAAGTACTCGGGTCGCGGGGGATTTCGCAAATCCCGGCACCTGTATCCATCAGGAACAGCCAGCTAGTTATCAAGTCTTCGACGTTAGGGAGGCGACAATTAATAGTTAGCCCGGTGTCAAGTGCCTTGCCCACGACCGGGGAACCTAGTTTCCCTGTTTCTTGCCCGGAAATGTGTAACCGCGGTCACACCTTTTTCCTAGGCTTCCAAGACGGTTGTGGTACTTAAGGTAACCTTCCGCGGATAGCAGGAAGGGTCTCTTAGGGGAGGGGCTACTGCACCTGCGGCGACTCTGGCTGGACCGATCTCGTGGCCGATCTCTATTGACTGTTATGGTCATGCTGTAAGGTAACAGAACTGATCTAAACTGTCGGTTCTGCACTACGTGACCTGAGGGTCGACATGGCATCAATGCCACGCCGAACGATGGGTCCATTATTCGGCGCATGGATGTGCACCGTGGGTCCAATGAAGTCAGCCGGCGCCAGCCAACCAGAGCACTGAACTTAGGTGGTCTGGCCAAGCTGGAGCAAGAGTTAAGTGTTATGGGCGATTTCAATGCAACGGCAGGTAGTCCGTATTTTTCAATAAAATTCCAGATCTATGCACTAAAGCGCTGTGGGGCCAGTGACGTAGGCGCCGGGGTGTGCAGAATGTTGACTGCCACCATTGGTAAACACCGGGCATTGCAGTGTAAATGGCTCGGGAATGGTGGGAAAACGGCTGCTTCCACCCATCGATTTGTAGGAGCCATAATTGGTAAACTGGTTCAGCAAATTTCACTTACTGATTAACAGACGCTGTGAAATCAATAACCGCATTCCAGGAAGATTCTGTTTTGGATGCCGAAAGAATAATGAGGCATCCGGTCACAGATGTTTGAGACCGAGTTTGCGGGAGGAGAGCACGCAGGTGCACCTACTGTCACATACTGGTTTCTTTCAATTTAAATAATGTGCGCGTTAAGTTTCTCGGCGTGTAGTTGCTTTCCAATTGTCCACTTCGACTCATAGTCCGTTCCACTGGCCACATAAACAGTTCGTACCGTGAAATCTGTATAAACCAACTGTTTAAACTAACGATGTTTTCATTCTTGCTTTTCCAGGGCTCGAAGAGAAACAGATGCAACTTTCATACTATCACAAAAAATATTTTTGCTCGCCTACTTGTTGTGTTCTCTATTTTTTGATGCCATTCTGCTTCGGTGTAGTCGTTATAAACGGGAACACAGGGATGTACCAAGCTTTTAAGCTTGTCGCAGAAAAAGGTTTGCAGCATGCGCGCTGCTTACGTAGAAATACTCAGTAGTATGCTGTAAGCGATGCTATCGTGTGCGTCAAAGCTTGATGAGCTGTAAAAATCGTTAATCCATAGGGGGGCGGAAGGGAGCTAAGCGAGTGCGCCATTTTTCTTTTGCCCAGCATTTACCTAGCCGGTATCGGATCGGCACCGTTTGCGTTTCCGGCGTTTTTTCTTATGTACTGTCTGAATTCACCGGGTTTTACTGGTGAATCTTTACCGTTTTTTGCGGTTTGTTACCGGACGAGGGCAGGATCCGGTCCGGTTCCGACATACTACACGGGTAAGATTGCACATATTTGCAATCGGCCACTTTTAGAGGATAGGCTCCCTGCAGGCTGTTCGGCATTGTCGCCGGAAGCGTGATATTCTCTCTCCTTGGCGCGTCGGGTTTGCTCGGTGGCTGATTATATCTCTGCATCCTATGAAGGCCATTTGTTTTCATTTTCTGGCTGCCGTAACTGTAATCTTCCGTGGAGGTTGTACCCCACTTTGATTGACAACGCGGAGTAGTTAAAATACGTCTGGCAATGGTACTCGTTCGCTCTTAATTGACATCCACTTGCCTTCTATGTGATATTTCATTCTCCCTAAGATAATAGTCAATACTCAAAGACACTTGTTCCAAAATAATGACAATAATATTTTTAGTATAAGAACAAACGGTTTTTAGTGGTAAGATGTTTGCCTCCACCGAACCCTTGGACGAAGAGGAGACATTGAAGAAACGGTTGCTCGAAGGTGACATCCGTGATGTGAAAACGCTGGTTTCGTTCCGCTAATCGCAGAAGTTGTGGAATTTACTCTATGAACACTTAAAAAACCGTTCTGTTCCGTCTGTTAGTAACGTAACATTCGAGGCTGCTCGTGATGTTCACAATCGTTGGAAAAATAGATAGAGATGTCATCCCTTACGAATCTACGCGCGTCGTGCTAAACTCCGGTTCGGTTGGAAACTACATAAATGCTAGTTACGTCTAAGTGGCTGTTGCTCCGTCTCGGAGATATATACTAACCCAAGGCCCAATGCAACAAACGTCCTCGCATTTTGGCTCATGGTATGGGAGCGTCGCTCACCGGCCATCGTTATGTTAAATCGGATATTAGAAAAGGGAATATTGAAATGTCACCCATATTTTCCATGGAAGTGCTTCCGTCCCACAATGTACTTCGATGACGTTGACCTTTCTATCAATTTAAATGTGAAGGCCACTCACGGACATTTCGTTAAGCGCATATTGTCTTTGTTGAGCCTAAGGACAGGTGAACAGCACGATGTGCTGCATCTGCATTTTACCAGTTGGTCCGATTTCGGCGTTCCGTTCTCGCCAAGCAGCTTAATAAATTTCCAATAGACTGTGCGTAATTCGGGAGCCCTGGACGATCCGAAGCGTGCGGCAGTTATTCACTGCAGTGCTAGTGTTGGTCGCCCCGGTGCCTTTGCCTTGATCGATTTGGCTCTTCATTTGGTGGAAATGCTGGGAAATATCCGAAGCACAGATCTAGATGGACTCTTCGTGGAACTCCGTCGTTGTCTAATGGGTATCATTCAGACCTCTGAGCAACTGCGATTTTGCTATCGTGCAATTGTCTAGGGTGCTGAAGTGATACTTTCCGTTCCACCCGAAGAAATCCCGTCATTGCCATTCTATCAGGATAGGCGGGAAAGTAAAGGTTCTAATTCAGACACTGCTGAAAGTTGGGATGGAATGACAGGGGACCAAGAGGGTGATTCCTTTTCTGGAGATTTTGACAAAATGGAAGATGACCAAGAGGGTTTCTCGGGACCTTCTGGAGAGATTGTGGATACCGAGGTCCGACTACTGTCGCGAGTCGGTGACTTCCAACAACTGTCACCTATACATTATTCGGACAGTAGGACCCTATCAGATTTGGAAGTCTCCCCGACAGTTTTGCGCTTTCCTTATGCAACGTGGGCTTCATCGTCAAGCCCGATAGACACATGTGATGAAGTAACCGCACAAGCACGTTCAGGGTGCTTTATTTCCACAGCCTTCACCGCGGACGTTTCATTTCATTCAATCGTCTCAGACTGCGGTCCTATGGACAAAGATTTGCCCACTACTCCATATTCTGATTTGCATTGTTCTCCCGCGGGCATTCAAGATTACAGTGATAATCGCTTCTCGATGATTGAGGAACAAAATTCGCTTGGATCGTTGGATAATCCGAAGAATCTGATTGCTCTCATTACCCAACGAGATTTGTCCAACGAAGTCCATGCTACTGAAATCAGTGGCCTCGGAGATGAAACGGAGAGGATCGAGGATATGAATGGAACAATCACAGACCCACTGACTACCGAGTACCTCGCGGCTAGTTTAGATCTCAAAGAACGTCGTGGAGCTCGTCGCCTACGACGGCAGCGCACTCTCAAGTCTATCAAAGCCATTCGGGAAAGAATGCTATCCGAAAACCTTGAGCGAAAAAGGCTTCTTCCCCTTTCAATATCCTATAATATGCGTCGTTCTTTACCGAAAGTGGATACGTTCAAAGCCAACTCGGGGCTTTCGTGGGTGCTTCTTTAATTTTGGCTTTAACGGTCAGTGTGACTTTAGCGACTTACTCATACTGGGTTTGCCGATGATTTTCAGTTAACTTAATTATCATTCGATGCCGTAACTCCAGCGTTGCAGAATGCGCTGTTCCCTTCGTTGGCCAATTTTCAAAATGAACCCTGGATATCATTCTTTTGGACGTCTCATGCTCATCGTTTACGTCGTCCTGCCGCAAAATCATACCATTTTCTCCCTTATTCTGCCGGCCCGAAGAGGCATTAACTTCCAGGAAGTCCTCGCTCGCTTTCTGCATTTTTCCCATCCTACGTTATTATGAACTCCACCCACTTTCGACGATTATATTGTTTTTTAAGCTAGTTACGAGGACTTAGCTGTGAGTGTACAATGAACATTATAAACTGTACAAATTTCTCTCACCCCTTCAACTTGCTATCAATGGACTGACACTGTTCTGTGATAAAGCATCCATATTTGCCACCACTTCTAATTCCCACCGATTCCGAAGACCCAAGTCTGGTCGTCTGCTGTTACTCATCGATGAGAAGTTCCTGACATACTTTTCGGAGCTACCAATCCATGCGCAGACAACAGCGTGCCGACTACGGCATGGTCTCTTCTGCTCACTGGTTCATCCAACTCAAGGTTCCCTAGGTCGTTCAGTGCTCTCGTTATTACCAACTCAGGCTCTAAAGATGCTCGGCCAGATCTCCAGCGGGTCGCTGGGGTAACTTGCTGAACCCTTCCACTGGCGGACAGGAACTCCAGCAGTTGATACCCAAGGTATCTTCTGAGGCTCCCCCTTTGGGCTCACTGAATATCACGGACATCGAATTCCCTCATTATGAGAAGCTTTTCTAAGGCCGTACTCAGAAAATGAAACGGTTTCGGGTTCTCTGTTGACGCCGACGGTGGGCTTTGACACACGCCTGCAGATAAGATTCTGGAGCCTCCGGTCGACCTGATGACTTCCATAGGCTGAATGTTTTGGGCACCCAATTAATGAACTTCTTGTGCATCTTACTTCTCAGCTAATCGGATCCTTGCGCCGCCTCCCACTCGTCCAGCTTCTCTATCTATTCCAAAGAATGAGTGTTCCCGCAACAATAAATCATCTTCCCTATCGGACTTCAGCTGGATCTCAGTGACAATCGCAGGTCCACATCCACAGTCATGAATTACAAATCCGGACAATTATTTCCTACATTTGCAGCATTTTTGTAGGACACTCTCGTCATTCCCCCGCTATCCTTTTGGCCGCTGAACGGAATGGAAGTAAGTTGCTTGAGACTTACCCGCTTCAAGTGGCAGGGGACGGATGTAACCTAAAGGATCAAGTGAGCTTCCAGAGTTTCCCGATTGAATGTGCATAAACTAGCTCCCTACTCTGAGAGCGCTTTCTTTTCACATTATCCCTGGCCTTCCTCTGACCCTTTTCCCTTGAAATGCAGGTCAGGGAAAGATAAACACAGCTCAAACTCGTGGCTGGAGAACGAATAATCCGTGGGCGTTAAAACGGGCTTGCAACCTCAAAAGTAACCCACACACCCCTAGCAGAACTACCAGCTGGTCTTGTCCCACTTTCAACTTATTCAATCCTGGACATCTTGAAATTAATTGTCTCAGACGTTTTTGCAGCCAGCGTATTCCACCCATTTATCGCTCTATACCAAGGGAAAACTTTACATGCGCCAGCCGGAGGCAATGATTCACTAGTTCATTTCGTCTTTCCCTGGTTCCGGAGTCAGGGTCTTTGTGGAGATAGTACTCGGGAACACTTCCACTTAGACCTTTTGGTACCGCGAAAGTCGCAATCAAATTCATCCGACCCCTCCAGCCTTCCAATAAGAACAAGCTAAGTTCACTGAATCTCTGTCCATAGGCATTCCGTCTCGGATGTTCAGTCATACGTATGGTTAGTCGCTTCATTTCTAAATCATCCTTATCTTTTCGTCACAGTAGATGGCAAGCCCGAAAGCAGTATTCTGAATGGGTCCTAAAAGAAGACCCACACAGAAGAACAAAAATCTCCGCAATTCTGCAGGACAGCGCCGACCTCAGCCTAAACACTCTCCCCTTGGCTTAAATGCATCAACAACACACTGGTCAGCCCGTTTTAAATATGACCCAAGTTGAATCTCAAGGTCCTTTTTGTTGTCCACCACATTCACCTCTAGGGGGCCATTCCCATCTTCCGTTTTGGCCTCCATTCGCTTCCTTGAAAACAGATGGTTTTTTGGCCTTAAGCTGTAGATCTCGTGTTCTCCCCGTTTTAATACTCAGATGATACCTATGTTTAGAGCTTTCTGTCCACAGAACCCAACCGCCTTCGCGCCTATGACGAAGAAAATTCCAGCAGCCTAAAGTGTCATAGCGTAGAAACGGCAAGAACAACTTTGGCCCAAGTTATGAGTCCTGGGATGTTCCACTAGTGACCAGCCTTGTCCGACCAAGCTCATACGGCTCGGACGTAAAAGACCGATCATTTAAAAATTTCCCAATCCGCTTCAGTACCATGCCATCCATGCCAAAGTCTCGCGAGTTCAGCAGTTTCGGGCGATGATTTACCGAGTCAAGTGTGGTACTGAAGAAGATATCACATGCCTCCATCCACTCAGCGAGTCACATGGTCCAAGAAGTACGGCGTGCTTAAAAAGCAAAACCTCAGCTCCCGAAGTCCATGTTGAGCTGGGCACACCTTTGGTTGTCGCTTCAGGTGTAGACGTACGTTCTCCCTGAAAATGAGTCCTAGAAATTTGCAGAGGACACTTGTCGGAATCACTGGTCTGTAACTGCCTGCATCCGAACGCGAGCCACCCTGGTGGATCGTCCCTACAGGTGCCAATTTCTAGCCCTGTGATAATTATTCCTGCTGAATAGATGTCTTGTACAACCCGAAAATCGGCCAGGGGTTTTATGGTAGCCCGGTGGATCTCATCTAGACCAGCTGATTCAGAAACGTTTACATTTCCTAGATGCAGGCGAAGCGCGATTGTGAGTGGTTTGTATCTGGTAATGGGATTGGGAGGTCTGACTCTCTACAAAGGACTTCGTCCAACTAATGTGTGCCGCCAAAGTAGCCACTTGATATTTTTGCCTTGTTGCTGCCACCCACTGCAACATAAGTTCCGTCTGTTATTAGTGGTCCGACCATCACAGTGATCTATTTGAGTGAACATAGGCAGAGCACTTCTTTGGCTGCTTCTGAACTCACCTGGATCACCTTGCCTGGTAGCTATACTCGGCCTTTTGCACTGACCTTTTAGCCCCATTTCTATGATTGTCATACCGTGCATTGGCATGACTGCTCCCGTCGGGCTTATAAAAGAACCATCCTCGGTCTCGACGTTTTGTAGCCATAATTGTTCTCGCCTTCCACCACACTGCCCCGTCTTCTTTTTTCGTGTCCACTGCGGTGCAAACTCACCATGGAGGGCGAGTAGGAACCGTTTGGTGACTAGTCGCAGATCTTCCACATTGGTTTTATTACTGGCCCATGGCAGCTCCGATGCCCCCAGCGTGGAACGTCTCTACGTCCCTTTGCTTGAAGCTTCCGGCCATCTTAGGCGTGAACTTTGAGAGCCACGCGCAAACTGTATTCAGTGGTTAGGCGATCACTCTTCCCCAAAGAGCGGGGAGTAGCGACTGCTGCATCTCCCCCTCGTTTAGTAATCACGAAGTTTATCAAGAGCGGTTTGCATCCGGCCCCATACCCAGTGCCCTTTTTAAAATGGCATTTTCATGTGACCGCCCTAGAAATTCCTCTGCCGCCCACGTTACACATGCTCCAGCATCCGAGTTGATGTGTGCTGAGTTGGAATCGCCCACAGTGGGTACCTTGACGGGAGTAGATTTTGCGTCCGTCACTGCTTGAAACAGGTGGCTGTCCCTCGCAGTGCTCGAACCTGGGGGTAATTCACATAGAAAAGCGTCCTCTTTTATAGCCATGCAAGTTTTGTGGTGCATAACTGACACTCCTAGTGCTGGGTCTGACTCCAGATTCCGAATGATTCATTTTTTCTCTAATGAGGAAGGTACTTATCCGCTAGGAAAGTTCTTTTTCCTGTCCCGGCTACATGCCGCAAATTGCCCCACCACTGCTCAGAACGTATGATCATCGCCGGATTGTCAAGTTTACTTAACTGCGATGCGCTGCGCTTGCTGACCCCCAGCTAACTCAAATAGCGTCTCCAAAATGTTACGCATACTACATACATTTGCGCGGACGGTCACTTCTTAGGTTCTAAGTCATGCGGTGGCAGCACAAGTTGACTAGTTGGTTCCTACGGTTGCCTGCAGCCTTGGCAAGTCTCCAGCCCCTGTGTATCTGAAGAGATTTCATACGTGGAATTGAGACCCGGATGGAGTATTAAAGATGCCCCTTTTTGTTTGTGACTTTCACATAAAGTGGAGTCACTAAGCGCTTGGGCTACGCCTTTATTCTAATTCTCATCTTTTGCCGGGCGCTCCTAGGGCTATGATCCAGGAGCCCTCTAGTACATTGCTGCTCCGGTAAGTCCTCTTCGACTACATAACTAAGTTGTACATAACCTTTTACCACATCCTCGGTTCCAACTCCCTCATGGTGAGGTCAGGCTAGTCCACAAGACTTGCGGATTGAGCAAAAAATCATATTCAAGTTTCTTCTACGGGCGGGCCATAGTTTCATACTGCGCTTCGACTGCAAAGACCCCGTTCTCAGCCTTTGATACTAATTTCGGAGGAAACCTCAGGAGTGCTTCCAAAATAGTAGAACACCAACAACCAGAGGGTTAGCAGCGAAAATACAGTATGAAAACACTGAAAAGAGAGCGGCAGCATTTTTCTTACCAAGATAATTCAACATTGATGTGGAAACCGAAGAAAGGCATAGTGCTGAAGGACATACGGATTGGCGCTTTGCATTTCGGGGGAGATGAACAAGATCGTCGGAGGAAGGAAACGGTCCTGGATAATTTTTGGGAACAACATTAGCTACACATTGCAGAAACAGGCTTTAAACTGGGAAACACTGAGGCCAATTATCATTTCTTTCTGCAGTTTACTCCTTGTATTACCAATTCTGTGCTTGAATTGCGACTTGATGTGTTTCAGGGCTCCGAGAGTTTTCAACTCCATGTTATTCCTTCCTTTGAGGCGGGTTCTCGTCAAAGATGAACAGCGGGGCATCTCTACACGGTAGACTTCGCAGTAGCTTGAAAGCAATGACGAGGTCACCTATGAGCCGTTTGTGGCATAGTGGCTGCAATTCCAAGGACTCTAGCTCTGCCTGGTAGGTTAGCCCTCTTAGTCCTTGGGTTTTTCTTTTGAAGACCCGTTGGAATTTTTCTAGGATTATCTTGTCCTGCACCAAATTGGGCACCCAGGATTGTACTGCGTACTGAAACTGAGGACGCACTATCCCTTTGTACACGGGTACGAATAACCTAAAGTTCAGAGAGTATTGATTTTCGGAATTTCTATAACTCTCGATTTGCCTTACCAGCTGCTCATCGGGTTAATTTCCTGAAGGACTCATGGACGGTCACCCCCAGATCCCTCTTTTCTGTTAACTTAAGAATTTCCTGCTGGACTGCACGGTTTAGCTGCCTATGGTCACTTTGCCTCAGATGGCCAGATGGTTTCACTTTCTGGTATTCATTGGCATTAACGACATAGGTGACCAAGTGCGTATGGTGTCCAGAACGCTTCTATTGGTTTGTCCCTCGAGTTTCTTGCGATGTTTGCGTCACCATTAGATAAATAATAGGGGGATTTGATTGCTGCAGCTAGGCCACTGACGGGCAAAAAGAAGAGCTTCGGTCCTAACACCAAACCTTAAAGCACCCCACTGAAAGCACTTGTCAGAGAGAACAACGCTCCATCAACCCCAAATATAACCTGCTGTAGTGGAGATAGTCAGCAATCCATATCATGACTGAGATCCCAGCTAGTAAAGTGGCAGCCCGCAAATTACCGAATAGGTAGTCTAAAAATCCAAGGAGCGCACTTCTACTGGATCCTCCTTTCGGATCTGGGATTTGCGCCATTCACGCGTGATAGAAAATATGTCAGACACGATTTTCAGCTGACAGAATGGTGCCAGTTCCTTGATTAGCTATCTACTGACTTCATCTCAGATGCAACGGTCCTCTACCTTTGGCACCATTGGGAAAAGGCACGCCGGAGGGCAGTTGCCTTTGTCACCCCAATTCGATCTCTCTTGTATTTTGGTCCACTTTCACCCTCCTCCAGCTACCTTGAACCTTTCCCGCAGTGGAAGGCAGATTGAGCAGTGCTCTTAAATGGGTAGCAACGACGTCCGCTGGTGGTTCGAGAATAGCCGGATACATGATGCCTAGGCCCGCCGCCTTATGAGTGTTCAGTCCTCGTAATATTGATGCCATGTCATTTGTCCCAACTACTAAGTCTTCCTTTCTTTATGATCTGGTTTTTAGTGTATCACTTGGGTTGTTGTGAAGTCTCGTTCTTGCACCGACTAGAAACAAACTAGAAGGTTCTTGCCCTGTATTTCACTGTTAAAACCCTGTCACCTGTCTCGGTGCGAAAATTACCTACGGCGAACTTCAGTTTGTCGCTGGATTATACATGGTTAAAATAAGTGCTTTGGTTCCATTTAGCTTTCTGTTTCAGGCCTAGCTTGCATGACCCTCCACAGAATCCTGGCTTGCTTTCAATGGCTTTTATTCCTTACATTCTTCTCTGATGTCCCCGACTAGAAGACCATCTCTTCCACGCCCGTTTTCTTTTCTGATGAGATTTTCTGACTGCAATCTTCATCCAGGGGATTTTCCCTTTCGACCGACATTTTGAATATGGGCAAGTGTTCCGTTATTCACCAGCCTGTGGGTAATGTACTCCCAGAGAAAGTCGACCTCGTTATTATCAGTGTGCCATTTTAGGGCAGTAGCCCTGCGGGGCAAAGCCCCTGCGTGAATTTCCGCATGTAATCTTCTCTGCTTATCCCGGAGTCCAAGGGTTCTCCCTGCCGTACACGGGCTGGGTTACCATACGGTCACTTCGGCCAACCGATGCAATTTCCCTCAGGTAATTTAAGACAGACTCAATCTCCCCCACCACTAGACCCAAAACGGAGGGGGAGTGGTTACTCCTCTAACGGGTTGGTTGGCTGATAAACATTGAGTGCATAAGATCAACCATTTTTTCTTCGATCAACGCTTCCACAGCTCGCCTTCCCTTGCGGTCAAAGAAGGAGGTAGTAAGGTATCCCACAGCGTTATTTCCTCTCCTTCCATGCTGCTTCCCAGTATATAGTAGAGAAGGTTATCACTTTCCTCTCTTGATTCCGCCATGCCTAGGTAGAAGCAAAAGGTTAATGTTCTCTGTTGTTAAGGTGATTATTATAAAAGCCACCTGAATAGATGGGAACTAAAATGGGTCCTACGGGGTTGCTGAGAGTGGCATGTAATTAGTGGCACAACTCCGCCTGCTGTCCCGCCATCCTCCACACATTGTCTGTAGCGGTGGTAGTCCTGTGGACCTATTATCTACCCTTTGGAATTATCATGAAATCTCATTTCTGTCAGTGCGCTGCAATTGGCGTCCCTGAAATCTCACACATTAACCCCATTTCCCCCTCACCGCAGATACCAGTGTAAAAGATGCCCATTCCTGACCACACCCTGCCGTTTCTCTGAATAAAATCCGGTGACACCCACTCGGGCTCATTGCCCAATCGCAGTTCCCATTTTTGTTTCTTTTGTCTGTGAGAAGAACATGTTGCTTCGTGCTACTGTCTACAGGGGGGCACTGGGAACCACTAGAATCCCTGGCGTTCCAGATGTCTTGAGCCGCTTCCTTTCCACGGACTCGTGGAGGAATCCCCCGATTATGCTGAGGGTCACCAGTCTGCCTACTGCGTCCAGCGGAACAGTTTAATTGAAGTTTTTCTTTGGGCTCGACCTAGATGCTTTGGTTAATGACTCTAAGAATTTTCTTTACCGCAGCCAAGAAAGTATTCCTGTATCTGAGATCGCGAAATCTGGCAATAAGTGGTTTAATCTTTGGCCCGCTCCCAGTCATGTCTCCACTTCCTCAGCCGGAAAACCCTCTATCGGAGAATAGATCGCTTTTCTCACGTGTCTTGGTACGCTTACTAACTTCTGGTACAGTTCCCCGTCCCCCTGGTAGCTTCCTCGCAACAAGTTCCAGCTAGGTCTTTTGTGACTGTTTTGCTGGCGGCCTAGTGCCAACTCAGCGTTGTCTTCTAACCTTCTCACTTACTTAGCAAGTGACCTCCGGAGTTTCTCGATCTACTGGCCCTATTGTCCCATGCTTAGACGAACGATCGCCTGCGCATGCCTAATCTCCTCTCTGGCCTTCCGCTGGGGTACGCTTATGCAATTGTCATTTCCGGTGCACCTAGTACACGGCCCCACCTCTGAGTAATCCGTTTCCTGTTCTTCTAAAAGTTCATCTGTGAAGGCCCCGAGTCCGGCAGCTGCCGCCGACTGTCACCAGCAACCAGCTCCTGAGAGTGCGGAATAGAATGAAATCACTTGCCTCCTCTAACTTTTATTCAGTGAATGGTGATAGCTTTTTAATATTGGACACGCTGGGAAAACCAACTTCGGCTCTTCGTGCAGGGCCTATAGATCCTCTATGCTTGAAGTCAAGCGGCTGCACTTAGTTTGGAACAATATGTCGCAAACAACACTGAACGGGGGCTTTCATCACATTTGTTTTACAGCCATGTGTCTGACATGGGAAAGCTACAAGCGTGGCAGACTCTATCCCGCCTTTCGAAGTTTGGTTCAACGAGATTCAAACAGGCTGCGCTATGCGGCACCTAAGGTGATTTCTAGGCTTTTGTGATAAGAACAAAAGTTAGAGTAAGGTTAAATGGCTGCCAAAACACGGATTTAGGTGATTTTTGTAAATTTACCTTGGGTTTATTTAATTCGAGAGTCCAGATTTCTTTCCTTGTCAGTCGATTCGGCCGGGAATTCAGCTGCTCTGGGTCCAGTTCACTGAATTTTCGCTAAAAGACGTAGAAACCAAACATTTCATCTCTTTCTGTTTGATGAAGTCGGATTTGTTGTCTTCAACCCCTGCAGCCTTTTTAAGGGCCGAGGCTTATACTTTTAGTGTTACCCGGGTCTGTGCTGCTTCCCCTTCCTTGGAGGTCGTCCAGCAAAAGTAGACATGGTTGCGCAGTTACGCAGAATCAAACAAAATAAGGTGCCACCAAAAAGCAACAGGCTTTCGTGAGATCTGTGGATACCCTTTTGTGCCGAGATCACCGATGTAACTGGGAGAAGAAAGTGGACGCACTGCCTCAGGTGACAATGCCGAAGTGCTAATGTAATCCGATTTTTGGGTAGCTAATAGCAACCCCGATGAATGTTGGACTTACGTAAAATTAAATCTGCCGGGTGATAAGACATCAGGAAATCAGTTCGGCCAGTAATCAGGAAAAAGCAGACTGCGCGGTAAGCTTTTTCCAGAAGGTACACAGGGAAAACCAGGTTGCGTAAGAACAAATAGTGAGCAAGACTAATACTATGGTGAAGGTGCCGAATGAACTCATCAAGGATGAAGAAGCACCGAAAGGTTTTAAACAACTGGACCGTTAGTAAGAGGCAGAGCCCGATGAAATAAGACCAGCAGTGTGAAAGTCGCTAGTAGGGCCCCTTGAGAGACCCACTACCCACCCTGTTATCGCATCGCCAGAAGAAGGGAGATCTGGCAGCTGGCACCAATCCATAGCTATAATAATGCATAAAGTATCATGATTGCCGTAGCCATTGATTGCGAATCTGACATTCATGGTGCTAAAACCCTTTGGATTGATCTCACGCAATTGATCGGACAGCGATCTTGAGGCGAAGCCATTAGCTAGAAATCAACAAGGGTCCTGTCACAAGCTTTCGTAGTTGAGCAACTTGTTTAGCCTCTTGGACCAAGAATCAAATAGGGAGGATAGAGGTAAAGAATCCTGCGTCCGCCACCTTAACTTCCAGAGGGCTTTAGATGTCGTAAATCACAGAATAATGCAATAAAAACTAACGATATTTGAGCTGAAAACTAAGATTGGAAAAAGCAAATGCGAAAATCTGAAGGACAGATCTCTCAAGAAAGAAGTCACTCGGTGCCGCAACGTATGGTGCCATATAATTCTAGCTCGGCACTACCGCTTCTCCCGATGTGTTTATGCCACAACCGACAGTTTGAGAACTGTATAAATTACGCTAACTGATGAAAAAAATAAGGGTCAGCGCATAGTAGTGCTATCCAGAGGGATCCAGAAAAAGCATGCTCTTTGTCAGTAAATTGGAACGTAGTGTCAAACGCGAGCAATCACCAGTGGCTCATCAAAGAAGGTAGCCGTTATGTGATTTTGTTGATTGCGGTCGCTGACTTTGAGACTCGCAGTTAGCCGGCCCGAATCCAACCCCAGCCCAAACCATTTAATCAAGCAAAAACGATCAAACGGCAGCTAGGGGGACAAAGCGACAGTTCTTTAGTTTGTTCCAGTAAAAGGATTTATGTAAATCCTTGTATGATAGGGCACTTTAACCGATTGTCTTTCTTCTAACTGGAACAGTGTCTGTTCTCTTGTCATCGTAGTTAATGCCGCCACCGCTCCCATAAGAGCTTGTTAGAATCAGACGGCCCTTAATCAGCGCGCAAATTGGGTGGTTGGCTGACTTCATCTCTGTTCTCGGGTCCCCTGTCCGCACAATTTAAAGCCGTCGCGTTGTTCAGCGGACACTAGTGAAGTTTTGCAGTTAGTCCAGCTCTTGCGAATGCAGTCTCCAACAATTTCGTGAGAATGATCGCATTGAAACAGATTTCCAGTTCAGTTTCAGTTAGATTACAGAACTATACGGCGAAATGCCTAATCATCCAGGCTCTTTCGCCGAGAGCTTCATGGATCTGACGATGCCTTGACAACAGGGGGGTGGAACACCTATAAGGGAAAGGACAATTACTGAGATGCTCCCCTATCGACCACCTCCTCAATCCCACAATTCACACACTCTCCAAACAAAACTAGGCTTTGAATTTTCGCGCTGACCCCACCTCGGCCGCTTCCTTTAGTAAATTTTTCCAGCCATTCATCACTCGTGTTGCAAACGATTTGCTGTTTTGAAGACCGCGCGTAGCCTTCCCTTACAATAACTCCGCCAGAAATATGGGCTTATCTGGACATCAAGCGACAGTGGAATAGGCGTAGCAAGCAAAAAATCCCGGAATTTAAATGAATGTGGATTTCAAACAGTCTGAAGAGTCCGGAAGGGGGTGAGGATTCATGGTGTGCTTTACGTCAAACTAGGTAGTGTAATATTTAGGAATCCGGCGTTTATTCCGCGCCGTTCAGCGTATTCATCTGATGGCTTTTGGAACACCATCTACAGTCGTAGAGATCCTATATATTAGTAGGAAGGCAAAATATTGGAAGGGTTTCAGGATGTTTTACCGTAATGATTAGGGAAGCCGAGGCACAAGGCAAAGAGCAGAGGCTAAGGAAGATGTCGGGAAAGAGGCAAAGTATATTTTATCTTTTGTTCCCTTCAATAACGAAGCAATAATGTATATCGTCTTCATGAAGGCGGCCGCAGCAGTCAGATAGCTTCCAAGTAAGGAACTTAACCGGAAATGGAAGGATTCGAGCTAGCGACGTCTAAACATAAGAGCTACGACCTTGTCTCTTGGTCATGCTCAAAATTGTTAAGGCATGAGCTCGGGGTCATCTTGGGACTCTATTCCAGGTAATGGTGATGAATTGCTGAAAGGCAACCGGAAGATGATTGCGACAGCAACCAAAGCACACTCGTGCTGCGAAGGAACGGACCACCCTCTAAGATGGATATGTATGCCATCAGCCCAGACCTGACCTCGCGAAAGGGGAAATCCCACACCACCCTCGTTCGGTAGATAAGCATTTGGCTACTTTGTTGGTCGGCCTGGGGAAGTAGCTCATCGGACTATCCACTTATGCCTCACCACCCACCCCTCTATTATTTAACATGCCCCCGTCCTTCCAACCGCATACCTGGTACGTATGCTGACGTCTGTAACAACTGCCGCCGTTCTTTCTTAATTATTCATGCAAGCTTACTGAAACTACTATGTGGTACAAGTTGCTATCGTCCTGTTTAAACACAAATTACTGATCCCAATATTCTTATGCTTCTCTCTTCCCTTTCTACGATGTCTCGTATCAAATCCTGTCCTAGCATCCAGCCCACACTGCCATCCGCGAGCCAATCCGTTATATCCTGTCTTGGCAACTGTAATTAGTAAACATCGGCGAAAGATCACAGGATCAATTATAATTGACTCCCTGTAGCATGCACACCGGGCCCGTAGACCAGAAGAGTTCCACAAACGGAACAAATAGTGACTTTATTCCCTAACCATTGTGCTGGCCGTCGTATCAGACCACTGTAATCTGCATCTGCGAAGATGTCGGAAGATGAATAGAAACGCGTTTCAAATAAGGACCATGTAGCACAGGACTCATTGAGCCATATGCCCTATAGGGATAAAGCAGCCGGTGTTTGTCGCACATGTCCCGTCAACGGAGACTACCCCTTGCGTGTTTCGTGACAGTTGTCTGGTCTCTGTAATCTTCCTAAGAAACTGACTGTTATCACTGATCCTATTTTTGTTTACTCACCTTGACACCAGCTGGAACAAATTCCAGGCTGACCCTTCTCTCTCCGGCTCTACTCCAGGCTCGGTAATGACCGCAGATGCAACGTAAACTATCGCCTGAAGCTCCACCCCATCCTTTGCGCCGGTTTTCTATTCCCGTTAGGAAGCTGCTATCCTGCTATCCAGTACCTGGCCGCGCGACTCTGAGACAAGCCAAGCCACGCTGATGATCGCCCCGGGTTCCTCATCTCAGATGAACCATCACGATTGTCCAAACAGTTACTACCACTACTGAAATGGCGGGCAACTCCCCAACCTCCAGACCCGTGCCGCCACAGAACGCCATAATTTCCAATATCAAACCAGGACAACACAGGTCATTCGTGACAATGCATTTAAGGATTGATTATAAATTTTACACGTACTCGGTTTTTGATCCCGCCACGCATTACAATCCGCTCCCGGCCGCATAAGTCCAGTGACCATTTTTGTAAGTTCCATTGTCTCTCTGTCCACAATTCTGAATATATTTTCGTCCCGTAAATTGTTTGATGCAACCTTGACGGTTTCCCGCTGTTTTATCTTAAGCATTATTTTGACTCTTGAATGTTGTCAATTACCATTCTCCATCCACCTCACATGATATCCAGTGTGAGTTCAACTCCTCTTCATACCGTTATTACATCCATATTGACCTTCATCTTTACTGTGTTACCCTCCTGATTTTTGAGGAACCCAACCGACTGAAAACACCCACCATTTCTTCCCAGCCAAATTATGCGTCGGCGATGCGCACCTTTGACGCGTTTAAACATGGATTGACTCGCAGTGCGCGACTCATAGTCAGCCCCAGAAAGTTTCGGCGATGGATTATCTAGCTCTGATTCGAAGCCCAAAAACTGGTGATTAGCCCATTTTATTACAGGTTGTGCTCATCAGAACACAGAAACTGCATCTTCACGACTAAATTTTGTCTTGCGATTTCCAATGTGCCATCTGTGTTATCTTGATCTTGCCTTGCGCATGACTCTCAAATTTCGAGAAATATACCCGTTATTATTATTATTATTATTATTATTATTATTATTAGGTAACTTCGAGGTCGAGAGGCAAGTGATTTGCTTTACCATTGCTGAACGATTGAGACGAGCTGCGTGAGTTCAAGCACCCTACTGGCGAGGATTGGGCTGTTTGCTCTTCAGCAGATTCCGAAGACTGAATACCGTATGTATGTGGGTGGCTTTCTTGGGTTCCGAGCCTTTAAGGACCCGGTTTTAACGGCCAATTTCAACCGTTGTTTCTTATTGGTGCTCTTTGTTGCTCGGAGTTTTGGGGACGCGTCTGGGTTGCAAAAGGAGATACAGAGCCACTGCAAGTTGAGTGGGATTTGCTGATTTTATTAAAAGTTTACGAGAGCCTCCATGTGAGGTTTATGGTCTAATGCACATTTAAGTTGGTTCTTCGGTCCCAAAGACGCTAAGCCTAGCAATGTGACGTGTCCTGGGCATTTTGCTTTGCAAATCCTAAATCGCTGGCGCTTTTGGTCGCTAGCTCCGTTTTGCTTCTGTTGACCCCTTCGTGGGTAACATAGGACCTACAAGCTGTTCATGGATGAGTTTGGCGGGCGCAGGTTTTCTGCCTCCGGGTGGATTATTTTTGCTTTGGTGTTCAGTAGGTTCCTGTTTTTACTATGATCTTTCACTGCATTTGCTGCCCGCCTACTATTGCCGAGACTTTTCCTTGCTCAAATCTGTCAAGAATGGCATCAGATTAGCTGGGGGATATTAGGTAAAACCCTTGGCGGCCCGGAAAAACAGAAGGAACGGGGGAGAGTATAACTTGGAATCACTTGTTGGTAGCTTATTGACTGGCTTTCATTCAAGTTATTGAGGCTGTGAAGGAGAGAGACCAAGTTTCGGTTCTTGCTTTCGTTCAGAGTCCAGTTGAATCCCCTGTTGATCCTTCGGTTTGTTCACCTAGGATTTGCCTTTGGGACACGGAATTGTTATACACCGATATAACCTTAGCAAAGCCTTACGCCTTCTTGCTTCCGTCTAGCTGAATCATCTGATCATTCACGGAGGTCGGAGCACGGAATTGAGGCAAAATTAAAAAGAGTTTTGCTGGATTTCACCGAATGGCGCGATGTCATAGAGTGCATGGAAAGGGTCGACGAAACCGGCTGAAGAATGTCACAGGTTTTGTTGAACTTCACCACATGATGTTGCACCTATCCGTCACTGATTTGCACGGTTATTGTCCGTTAGCTCACAGCGATCGACCCCTACTGATAGATGACTTCTCTGCAGGTAGCCTAAGTACGACGAATTATTTCATGAAAACATTCAATCTCCTACTACCGACAAGATGCAATGCAGCAAATATAAAACCAGCCAGGTGAAGTCACTATAAGGGCAGCAACTTGAATCAATTTGTGGCGTTTGGAGAATACAAAAAACTAATTTAACCAAGTCCAAATTTACCGCAATGTATTGAAGTGCTGATGCATCGCACGCGTTTGAGGCTAAGAATGCTTCTTTTAGTCATTAAATGGTGAGTTATTCTTTGAGTCTAGATGGGTAGTTTCCAAGCTGAGACAAAACTGAGAAGGTTTGAATTGCGCTGTGCCGTCCCACATCGTGAATTGTCATCGTGGTGGTTTTATAGCTACTATTTTGTTATTCTGGCATTATTCACCAGGTAAGGATAATTTCCCTAGACATGAAAATTAGCTTGATTTTTCTGATCATTGAAATTTTTGGTCTAATCACCGTTTAATTATTTTGCCAATTTTTGTTTCAGCTTGCACAGCCACATTTCCAGCCCTGACCTGCCCTTAGCGTGAACGCTCTTATTCTGTGTGGCATAAATTCAGTCAGTATACTTAGTTTCCCAAAGGAAAGATGCGCCTTTCGACCCGGCTAATCATTTCTCTGTCCAAACTTTTCCATACCCCTCAATATCATCCTGCTATTCAGCCGTATAGTGTCTCGGTGTGTTCTGTTTTACGCCACATTATAGTATGCTATTCCATTTAGCCAGTCATTTAACGGCTGTCATCTGTCATAGGATATTTTTGACTTGTTAATTTACCTTCTGATCCATTTTGTAGACGCACTGCCTGCCTCTCACCGTTGATGCTAACTAGGTCTTGTGAATTATTCACAAGTTACGTCGTTTTACGGCACTCTATAGCACTTCTCTCCCAAGAACTGCGGCAACCCGATCACGTACAGTATCCCGCTCTCACTATAGCATTAACAACTATAAGTGGTCACCTTTCACAATTGTGCTTAGATTTTTTCCCCAAACTTTAAATTTCCAAGCAAGAGCAGAATGACTTGTGGTATCCAGCAGCGAGCCAAACGCGTCTATGCTCCATAGTGCTTATTGACCTGGTGGGTAAATCCCATGAAAGAGCACAGATCTTCGAAAGAAGTTTACCCAATTTAATGTAACACGTTAACAATTTGGAGCAAACTATTTCAAAGCTTGCACCCTTTTCCCATCTCAGTGACCCTGAAAAACGGCTGGACAAGCATGACCTGGTGGCCTCTGGCAACTTCCTGGATGCGCTGGCCTCAGAAGCATCGAGTAGGGTGGATAGGTCGCGTAACGTCATTACCTATAACATCCCTGATCGCATTCCTATGAATGGCCTTAGGGATCCACTCATGGCAGCTAGCGGCATAGCGCAAATACCATATATAATGGAGAGGCTGCGGAAGCGGACCCGACGTCATAGTTGTCTCCATGCTGCAGGTTTAGACAAAGTTTAGCAGAGTAATTTATCAGCAAGCAAAGCCTTATTGCTGCAACTGCACCTTTTAAAAACAAAAACGACCATAAAGAAAACACCTCTCCAGAAGGAAATTGTTGCTGACACTTTGCACAAATCCAGTCCTACGCATCTGATTTCCAAGATGTCATCAGCAAACAATGCACGGCCAGTTTTGGCGGAGTCGCCCAAAACGGGCATGGTGTCTCCAAGACATTCACCCTTTCGGCGGCAAAAGAGAAGTTCACCAGAAACGATACCGTCCACGGTTTCACGCTCCACCGTTGTAGAACTAGACATATCGATCTCGCCCCTCACATTGCATCCTCCCGCCTAATCGCCAGAAACTCAACGTCACCGTGTTTAGTTAGGGTCAAAAGCCCGTCCAACCCGCACCCACTCTATATTACGATCGCCAAGGCCAGTTCCTGTGGCTCACCGTCACGCTCAACCCAGCCCCCACAGGCTGTATGCCCTCAAAATTACTGGTGATGCACTTGGCACCAAGAAAAAAGACCTTCTTCTATCCAACGATGTTGCGACCCCCCTCAGTAGAAGGGGTCCACGTAAGACACAAACCTCTTTTACCTCAAGATCCCCTCGGAGTCCATAAATAATTGCGCTGTGCTATGCCCTCTCCCATCGGATCTACCAACGTCATATAACTCAGCCCTTCAGGCGGTATGGCTAACTCCGTTAGATCTTAACCCCTTCATTTCAGCGCCACAAAGAACATCGCAGCACTAAGAACCATCTCTCGCCGCACCAACCAACGGGATTGTTTATTCACCATAATTTCAACCTCGGTTACTGTCTCAGAGCTGAAACTGATTTCCGTATTACTGGCCCGTCACCTTAACCCCCAAACGTATTTTGAACCATACCCCACTCGTGACAAGATCACATTTCTGCGAATCACACTTGACTGGCCATCTCCAGCCTATAAACACAATTCTTAAGCCGACCTACCTACAACCACTGTCTCACCTTCCCGGACCAAATCCTCAGGCTTCCAACCAGCTAGAATTCAAGCCTTTCAACATCCTGCCATCTATTGATTTTTTCCAAACGTCATCTTTATTTTATCTTTATTTTATCCGGATTTTTCTTCAGCCATACCATGACGTCCACGCCGTCGCACAGCCTCTTCACTCCCTAAAAAATGCACGCTGCTCACCGGCTATACCAAAGAACAGGTTGGAACCTACCCCAGCTTGTGAATCAGGCTTGACAGGACATGGTCACCCAAAAGGCTTTACCATCGCCATCCGTTCTTCCTTGCTTGTCTCGCAATGACTTTTCGCCTCAAATGGAATCTTTCGACCATGACGCTACTTAATCCGTTTGTCTACTACTGAGCCATTTTTATTGTTGTCATTAAATACTCGCTCGATACCAATTAAGGTGCATACGCTGCGCCTGTCGCTGTAAACACGTAGATATGATTTCACTTTTGTCACTGAGACATGGCTGACCGAAAATACCCTCGACAGGGACATTGCAATAATTGGATACAATTCTTTCATGAACTTCAGGATAAATAATCTCAAGGAAGGCTATCGCATGCACAACAGACACTCTTTCAGCCTCATGACAAAATCACCCTACATTTGAAAGCCTGAAAGATTCTATCTGGCTGACTGTTACTATCGGGCATCAGGACTTACCGATCAGTTCTATCTACCGTCCAACTAGTACGCATCAGCCAGAGTTCTTGCCACTATGTGATGCGCTCAACGCGGCCGCCGACCTTCAAGGCCCTAAGCTAGTAGCGGGCAATCTCAACACCCCATGGGTTTGTTGGTCTTCTTTCTCCTCCCATAAATACCTTTCCGCGTTTGGTTCCAAAGTACGGGTGGGTGGGTGGACACAGTATGTTTCAGTGCCCGCAGGGTCGACAGCGCTATTGATCTTATCTTCACAAGTGGCCTAACACAGGTGCGCATTTCCACAGACAACAATTTGCTCTGATGTTATCTTTCCCAGATTATTCGCAAATTCTTTGTTTTGACGTCCATTATCTCCTCCTCGGCTTTGAGCAAACCATACCACAGAGCCTCATAGAATCTTCTTCCCTCCATAATTTGTAGCCAAAAGTGGGACCGTTTCTTTCTTTCGGTGGATCTCCAACTGGCCACCAATATATTGTAAGCTACTCTAAGTGTTTGCCTTGATCTAATCTCTCCAACCCAGTGTGGCACATTCCCCGAAAGGTCGATCACCCTAGACCGCCTTAAAAAAGTATTCCTTAATCCAAACAAGATTCAAAATAATAAAAGAATTCGCTGTGATGTAGCAAATGAACCGTCTGCCTAAAGAGATTAAGACATTTTCGGATTCTCCTTAAAATGAGGGACCTTCAAGCGTTACTCTCTACCAACTGGACTGCAGCACTAGCAAAACTACTGAGAACAAACAACTCCTTACCTCGCAGGCACATCCTCCCCAAGATTCTCTCTCCACCTAAATGATATTAAACTACAGCTGTCAAAAATGAGACCGTCTTCTAGGTTGGACCGGACGACATTCACCCAGCCCTCTTCAAATTTGGGGGTGCAGATAGCTCTATAATTTTGTCCGATCTGTTCAACCCTCTTTAAATTGTAGCAATTTTATCCACCAATGGAAACTCCTGTCATTGTCCCAATTCACCTAGGCGGTTTAATTTGAGAGCCATCTAATTACAGACCCATCAACCACACCCCAGTTTTCTCCCGTATTTTGGAAAGAATAATAAACGGCAAGTTAACGACTTACCTGGGCACGGTATTCTTTTTCTTTTTGCAGACGATATAAACTTGTGCACACGATTCCACCTCGTGACCTCAACACCATCACGGATAATGTAAAAATGATCTACTAACGCTTGATTCATGGTGCACAACTTGGTCGATGACATTTTCGGCTCACAAAAGCAGCATACTCACACACAAATGCCACATTCCTGCAGGAATCTTTGAAATTGACCAAGAAGTCATTCCTTCCACTCACACTGTCAGAGGTCCGGGTTTCCATTACTCCAGCACATTCAACTTCTCATAACACACCTTGATACAAATTGCAAAAGCTAGGAGACTAATTGGGTTGGTGCGCAGAACATTTAGAAACCAGGAAAGTAAGTTATTAATATATAAGTCGCACGTAAGACCTATCCTGGACTACTCTTCCATCGTGCGCTCCAACATGCAGCGGAGTGACAGACTCGAGGTGGACAATGTTCAAGGAACACGTACAAAACGACTTCTGGGCTTCTCTTCATGGCCAAACTGCATGATGAAACGGCTGCGTGGAGTTCACATCAACCTCTCCTTTTTATGAGATTATTGATAAAAATATGTGCATCTCCGCACCCCAGGTAAGAAACAACTTTTCTTATGGCTTACGCTGAGCTGAGTTCTTGGTTTCACTTCCCATGTCAGGGATAGCACTTAGGAAGAATTTTTTCATCATCAAATAGTTCTCCTTGTAGAATAACCCGCTCCAACAAATAAAGACGATTTCTGCTGCCTCCGTCACCTTTAAAAACGAAATTAGGAAGGCAATAACCATATGTAATTCGTTAAACTTCCACGATCCTAACACCCTATTAGAATGGGCCCATGAGTCGGGCTTAGGGTATAGAGTGAATACAGTGCTCAATGTCTTATCTCAACCCAATAAATAAGGTCTATCCATCTTTATTCCTGGTAATTCCCACAAGTACAAATCATTGCAGGTGTAGACAGAAATACTCCGTCAATGAAACAAGTCATCGCAATTTTTCATCTAACATTCTACCTCGTTCAGCGCGCATGTAGCAAGGCATATAATAAGACATGTACTCATATCACCCAGTCAGCAGAGAGGGTGCTAAAACGTACCCAAAATACTCCGCCAGGGACCGTTTTTCAAAGTGGCATTATATCATGGGGCATTTTTGTAATTTTATTATCAAAGTCATAGGTAGAACATTTCCGGTTTTTGTTTCTCTCCAAAGGCTCAAGCACAAAGTGCATTATTGACTTCATGGCTTAAGCGCCGCAGATGGTAATTTTTGGAGATGCGGATAACTAACTAAGTAAATAGAGTGTAGTTAATGGTTTTCATAAACGAAATTTCCAAAGGTTTATAGATTATATGAATCGATGGTCTTTGAGTCATCCGATGTTCTAGCCAGGTTTTAATGAGGTTTAAGTGTGAAGGTCATTCGGTCTCGCGATATGCTGGTGATCGCTTGCTGCACGTGAATTTCGCTTTGTGGGCATGGTTTTCGTGATTTTTTATTGAATGTTTGGGTGGGTTTCCTTATGGATTGCGTAAACGCGCGTTACTTATGGTCGATGGTATCTTGTGAACTGTTGTTATCAAGATCAAAACATCTGTTTGAACATAACTGAAAGATTTGGGCTAAGTTTATGGTTACAAATTATTTTTTACCGTCGAGTGCTTAGTTACGCTATCGCGATCGGAAAACTTACTTGTTATCGGATGTACATTACTGTGGATCGCCGGAATGGTTTCCCTTGAGAATAACATTAGCTGGTTTGTGGAATTCACTTGGACGAGGGAACAATATTTATTAAACTCAAGTAACAAACTTGCTTGTTAGATTTATGGCGATGGTGGTTTCCTGGACATCATTGCCAAACCTGGTTTCCGCTGCCATTTCATTTTGGAGTTTCTGTTTATTCCCTTGTTTCCATGTAAGGGATGAACGATACCAACTTCCACGTAAACTTCCGTTGTCTGGTAATTTTGCTATTGACATTACGACAAGAAATGAGTCCACGAATAGCTGCTGGCTTTGTGTATGTACGTAATTAAGCCAGAACATTGTTGTAGTGATGAAGAAAAGAAGCGCCGAGAGTTGTTCTTGCCCACGTAGAACCAATACAGCCTTCCGATTGTGAGCAATGGATCAGAGATACATGTGGTGGGTTCCGAAGCTTTTAGCTGTTAACAATAAATGGGCCATAGCACAGCGTCTCTTGACTCAGAAGTAATGTGTGAAGAATCAGTGGGAGCAAGCGTGGTATGTGCAACTGAGGTGCCAGATATCCAAGGCAGTTTTTATGGGTAAAACAGCTTTGAGTGTCAATAATTGTTTGTGGTGGCAAGTAAAAATGTAAAAAAGGTAGTTTGCTTCCACATCAACCAGCGGAGCAGTTGATTCTGGGTTAAATTATCCAGCACAGAAGATCCGTAAGTTAGATCTTTCGTATAGTGACAATATATAATTTTAACTTTCAAAGCAGAAAACCTGGTGTGGACAGGAGGCAAAGGCGTGAACTTTAAAGGTTACTTCTGCCTGAGGATTAAACTTTTGCTGTAAACGGATTTGGTTTCTGTGGTATCCGTAATATCTGTCATGCGTCAAGCGGCGTTGCAAATGCATTTATTAGTTGAGGTATCCAGAACCCATGTGACGCCCGTGTAGTAAGTTGCACTTAAAAACCTATCAGCCTTTTAAGGCCAAATTTCTCATGAGCCTACGGATATATACATTTGGTGCTAGAACTCAGTATCTTCTGCGTTAGTTAATGAAAACATCCGTGCTGGGTCAGCTGAATGTAAAAAGTGCCTTTTGGAAAGCGGCTATTTCTGGCACGAGAGGTTGTGCGTTGGTAATAGGTAAGTTCAAAACTGTTTCTTTCAACCTGTAAATGTTGTGTGCCGTATAAGCTACCCAGGAGCCACCGTGCAAACAACTCGAGAAAAGATGAGGCGATGCGTCCAATTCTGCAGGTACTCTGCTCAAGACAATCTCAGAAACTCAAGGATCATTGGTGTCCAATGTTCCGTGACATCGGTGAGTCACATGCTAGCTGCTTTTCAAGCAATCCGCATTAAGATTTGAGATACACTTATGCAAATTTTAAACAGCTAACACGCACATATCTGTCAATTTATATGTATCTACCGTGCGGCTGTATTTCTGCAGTTACACGGCTTGCTATTATCAGTTTATACTGCCACCATAAATATCTTCCGTTATTCATATTGAAATAAGCAAGCTACAACTCATTTTCTTCTTCAGATTGAATAAGATTTACAGGAGAATTTTATCCCGAGGACCGCCTAAAAAAGGATTAGGTACAACCGAAGAAATCCGTACGCATGTTGCATTTTGTTTCCGATATATTTTGATAAAAGATGCATCTATATGTGGAAGATTTTTGTTACTTCCTGGTGTTTCCAGTCAAGCGCACGGTGCACCCAAAAAAGTAAAAGTGTGCGTCGAAATATTGGCGTGCATTAAGTTGCGGAATTTAAGTTCCTTTTAGGCCTTCCGCGCAAGCTAATTGCAATTAAGAAATTATAGCTTAATGTCTCAGGGTGCTACAAGGGACGATTTGGGGCTATTTCCAAAAACGACCCAAAATGGTCCCATTTTGGTTTCAAAGGGGTACATCTGCAGTTGTTCTTGGGGCAATCGGGAGTCATTTTTGGGTGTGTTTGGAACTGTTTCAGGGCGTTTTGGTGGCGTTTGTAATGACGTGGTCATATTCTCACTTACCCCCAAACTAATATTCACACAAACCCTCTCTTCTGCATGACTTGAAAATTAGACTGCTCCAAGTGCAAAGTTCGGCGTCATTCAGTGCCTCATTCTACGTAACACTTATCACCTTTCGTTCTATTTTTTTCAGGCACCATAACCTTCAGCTGGAACACCTCCAGGCTACCATCTTTCCCTTTTCCGCCCCAATTGTGTACATTCGCCCAGAGTTAACCATCAAATTTCTGGCCTCATTATCGCACGTCTCAGCACACCGTAAAGGCAAACTGACTCAAGGATCAGATCAACTATCTCAGGACGACGAAATACGACCTGCTGCATGGCCTGGATGAAGTGAACATCGCTTATCATCTGCATGGTTCACCAACGTAAACTGACGACACTGTTGCAAAACTGTCCAGAAACCGAGGTCACACAATGTGATCCACAATGCTTGATATTTTTCGAGCTGACAAGTTCTTCCAGTTACACGGATCTGCTGCTGGAACTGCCAGCCCCGTGGCTAACATGCCTGCCAGGTTGGCACCCAGTCGTCACGAAGGCACCCTGTTTTCGATGCCACCAATATCGTCTACCGCGAGCGTCAGCCCATTTTTCTCCTCGGCAACCGCGGCTATAAGTAAATTAGTAACTGCTACCAGTTAGACCAACAAATGCAAACAGAAGAGCAAAGAAACCCGTTTTTGTTTCATACTGGCTTACCACCGTCAGATATATTATTCAAAGCATATTATAATAGTCGTCACTCCCCCATTGTCGACGATGCTTCTATTTTTCGTCTTTAAACAATGGTTAGCCAAACTCTTCACCCCTATTCTTCGTCCCTGCGCAAGTTCAAAAGGCTTTTGGCTACTCTCTTGGCTCCAGGATTCATGGTAAAATGACCGACGTTCTTATTCATACCCATTTTAATAAAGGTTTTCCATCGGCCATCAGTCCTTTTCCTGTCAGCTGTCTTGGTCCGTTTTGACAACATTTTACCTTGGACTCATATCGTTTGAAGACTTTCTTCATGGCAGTTTAACATCCATATCCATTTTATAGACCCTTTAAATCCGAATACTGCAGACACCACTTCTATCCAAGTACCGCATTACCACTGCTTGTCGTCTCTTCAGCTTCACGTTTCCGTCCATTACGTAACGCTTCCGACGCTTGGTGTCTCTAGCCATATATCAAAATCCACCGTCGGGCTCCGGCCATGTTGTGTGCCAGCAGTGAGCACATAGAGTGCACTTAAACACGAAATGACTAGTTGTGCGCTACTTGCAAACAGTCTCAGTAAACTATTTCTCGGACTTAAAAATTGAGTTTTCTACTTTTTTGCTTCTCACTGGCATACTTGTAATTCCCCTATTGCTTTGCAGCATCTCATTTAACCTTCCAGTGAGCCTCTGAAAAACTCATTATTGCTCCCACCATCTTATCCCATTCCACTTCTATCATCTACATTTCCTGTGCATCATCCTTGTAAAAATTTGATTTTGCCATGCGCATGCCTCTCGCAAATCGAGAAATATACAGTATTTATTAAAAAAATGGCAGGCTATTTTATTGGGAAAAAGCGCGCTGCTCGCTAAACATGATTCAAGCGCTTTGGGCTGATCAACCCAGTGCAAGTAGGCGATTTTCTTCAAGGAATATTTTGTTGGTCTGCTTTGCCTTGCCTCGTGGTGACCAGGTCTTGTCTTTTACGAGAGGACGTTAATATCTGGACCATCTCCTGGCTCTGTAGATAGCTGGCTTCAAGGGCTTTGGATTAGAACTCCAGAAAGCTACGCTGTTTTTGCACATGACAGTGCCGATAGTTTTAAGGTAGCTTGTTAATTCATACCAAGAATGGAGGCGGCCTTATGCCAAGACCTGCCGTACTGCCGCGGAAACTGACGATAATTATGGGAGGCGTACCCTCCTGCGAGGATTTAGACCGTTAGAAAGCTACACAGAACCCACACCATCGGGGCAACAGTGCCATGCATTTGAAGCTCCCCGAGAATTTGGTCGAAGACCGAGAGGAATTTGGCAGAGATGGTGCGTGATCTGTGGTCTTCGTTGTACCCTTTCGCTAAGATGTCTACAGCAGTTACCTTATTGGAAATTGAAGACCCTTCAGGAAAGGAACGGCGCTGCAGAGGGGATGAAATGTTGCTCGGGTACGGAAGCTTTGGGTAAAACATCGATGTGAATACTTTCATGCTCTTTACGCGTGCGGCTACTTAGGGTGATTAAGCCATAGCTAGAAGGGAACTGTGATCTGCCCTGCTGCTGGCACAACAGAGGAAATGGTCGGGCAATCCGATAGAGTTCAAAAGGTGAAGGAAATGCTAATCCGAGACATCTGCTACGACAAACGAGGTCTAAATAAACCTCGGAGATCCCTGAGAACTAGCGGACTGGCTGTTTTGCCTTATAGATGCCGTGCTAATTGAAACATAAAATCCGCTGTTGAGCCGAGCTCTCGTGTTGACGCCCCGCTGCATGTCCGTTTGATTTTGCAATTAATTGGTTGCAAATAATTATGAAATTTTCCTGATCATGCGCACTACCTGTCATGCGGTATCTAGAAAACAGACGCGACCTCCTCTCTTGAGAGAAGCGTAAGGTATCTGTTCAGGCCACATCAGTTCAGCGCAGGTCAGTTCGTGTCTCACTGTACAGAAGTGATCCAAATACTAAAATGGGATTTCTTGGGATTGTTTTTAACTAAACCCATATGCGCCCCTAAGTGAGCTATCTTCCTTGAGATAATCCAGGGTTACCAGCAATCTAGTTTAAAATTTTGGGAAAAGTGATAAAATATTCGGCTCACCATCATTATGACGGGCGATCACTTCTTGGGCTTTCCAAATATGCATAATACTGGAAGCAAAGTCAGAACCTCTTAAGTATCGACAAACTAACCCCTTTTCACTTTGCTGTCTCGGACTACCTTAAAACGTTTGTCAGCATGTGCTTTTGTGGTACCTTTAAAAAACTTCTCATTTTTTAATGTACGGCCAAAAAATGTGCCCCAGTCATCAGTTAACAAAAACCATCTTAATGGATATTGCGATTTGCAAGGGGGTATGAAGAACAGGATCGCTCTGAAGGGCATTACAGACACTTTCAAACTGCGGGAGCCATATTTATTCTTGATATCTCAGTCGCCTAATAAAGTTCTCCGGCGCGTCGGAGGGGCTTTTGATGTGAAACATGTGTGGCGTGTGCAGATTAAGTTGACTGATGGAGAGCTGCATGTGTTCGCACTAGGGACGGCGTCATCCAATCAGCAGCCTGACCCTCGTTGAAGCTTCGAAAGTCTATGGTGGGTGCCAACTTGGAGGGCAGTTTTCCCCAGGTGTTAGGAACTTGGTGAAAAAATTGAATCCTGTGCACTTGTTTGCTCTAGGCTCCACTAGCTTTTTTACATCAACTTAGAACTGGAGTACAATAACAGCCAGGCAATCGCCTCGCGGTGTTAGACAACACTTTAATTTGTTTGAATGCTAGTGTTAGATCGCCATGCCTTTTGGATACGGGTCCGGATACCAGATTTGCATCTCTCACGCTATGCACCAAAGGCCAAACCCGAATTGAACCGTCTTCAAGAGTTATTTTCCCTTGACAAGTGTCTGGAAAGACACTGATTGGTGCCATTCCAGAAGGAGAAGGACAAACGTCTTGTAAATTGATGGGATGGATGCAGCATCCTACTAGGAGACTATTAAGGGGATAACGTCCGGCTAGACTTATCGTGGCCTCTTGGCAGTGGTGCGGAAAATTAGTGACTAATGCATGCACGCACCTAGTTCTCCATTGATTGTCTCAGTCTGGTCCGTTATTTCCTTATCAGTTGGACCGATTGAGCCATCATATCCACTGCACAACGGGTCTTTTCATGTTTCTGGTGGAAGTGGACGCTGACACTTCTGCGAACTTGCGCAGATGGTGTTCAGCACTTACAAGCCAGTCAGCGACGGATTACCGGTCTTTTTAAGGTCACTGCTGAACAGAAACCAAATGCACTTTAATGGCGCCTCTGTCTTCTACGTGGAATGATATGGCTGACCCCGGTGGTTCATAGCCGCTTGCAGACAGTCTGGAGTGCTTTCAAAGCACTCAGAACTCTGGGGTTCTACTTTCCATGTTCTCGCTGACCTGTATATTACTAGAGCAGCTGCTATTTCGGGACCTAACGTACACAAATCTTGCAAGGCATTCTTGATAACAACGCAAAGGCTTCGACTGCTGGCCCACTGGGTTCAATGGATAGGTCATCGCCGTCCCAATTTTCTATTCTTCCCGTTCTTTAGCAAACGATCAGTTACTCTTTTTTCTTGCTTCTCTCACTCTGATGAGGAAACAGGGCCATCACTTTGAGGAGAGCCAATCAACGGAAACTGTCACCGGACAAACGCTTGTCAGTCCGTTTGTTAGCCTGAAGGTCTCAGAAAGATCCCTGAAATTGAATCGTCATTGCGGCAAAAACGGTCAAAGATTAATCAACCACTGTTCACAGGTGTTCTGTCTCTTGCCTTTGGCCGTAAGAATAGTAGTATGTTGCACCCCTTTGGAGCATTTCAAATCCTGGAAAAACGGAGACCGCGCCTAAGCAAGTACCACATGTGAGGCCCAAAGAATGGACCAAATGGTGAAATAAAATGGTATCCACCCCGACCGGGCGATATCGATCTAGGTTTAAGAAGCACTTCTCTGCATTTATTTAGGCCATAAGAAATACCAGCCTCGCGTGTTATTGCATTGCACCAGTTGTCTAAAACATCATTATACCACTCCCCAGGATTTGCCTGTTTTCAGTTGGAGACCGTATCACTAAATAGGACGTCAAGCCCTGTAATTTACTGGTGCTTTACCAAATATTCAAAAGGCTACCAACCTTAGCTCCGGTAAGCAGTGATTCGCCGTACTTTCACCAATCCACCTTCATCTGCTCTGCGAGTTAGTTCGTCTTTGGGGCACAAACGGTTAGTAAAGCAGGATTTCTATTTCAGAAAATCTGCGGCGCAACATGGGATGCTGTTCCAACGCAACCGGTTGGATTCTGTCATATTTCTTTCCAGTGCTATGCAGTAATCATTTGTCAAACACTGCTTACATCGGCCTACAGTACTTGTGGATTTCATTTCTGCCAATTGCAGGCCCTTACAGCAACCAGCATCCCGAACAGTCCTGCTATACGTGAAAACGTGGGCGACGGTAAAATTATAGGAAGACATATTCGGTAACCTAAAAAAATAGAACAAGGTGTACCACTGGGCTGGTTGAAAGCCAACAAGTTTAGCATTCACTTGACTCCAGCCGGATATAAGACACATCGATGAGGACAAAAATAAGCTCAGTATGTGGCGTCGTTGCTTGAAAAGGCAGACCGAGAACTTATGTGACGCAGGGCAAAGCTGGAGGCGACAGGACAGGAGCTATGAGTGGTTGGAGTATATAACTCGTTGTTGGTCAGCGAGAACCTCAAAGTTTTGGCATTCATGGCCGAAATAACCATTATGCACAGCTCCAGTGATTCAGCAAACTAGCATACTGACTGGGGACCTCGTATCTAAAGAAATGGAGATCGAATCCGCTCATCAGCCTGCTATTCAGAAGGGTTTTGCCAATTTTTAAAAAAGCCTAGCCAAAAGGTCATGCTATATTTACCTTGTTACAGTCCGTTCCCGCCACCTTAACCAAAAATAACCAGAGTCCATCCTCAAAGAGAAATCTTCATTTGTTGAAATAAACTTATCGAAAACTTATAGGTTGGTTTGCTTTCATTGCATTTCCAATGCAACTTCCCAACATTCATTGGTTTTCTTGGTCGCGCTTTGATTGATCCACTCTGTTCGATGCATTTTCTGTTTGCATGCGCGCACGTCTGTCTCCCCATCGCACTGCTGTGGTTGCTGACAGCTAGAAGCAAATGGGATGACGCGGCATCACTCTGATCTTCCGTTCTCCACTTTCTCAAAGTCCGGCAAGAACGTGTTATTTTCACTTCTGTGTGTTGGCCGTGAGGTGCCTGGCATATTTCAGCTCTTGCAACCCCCAACAATTGAAGATAAAGCTTTATCAGGTTCAGGCGCGAAGCCAACCACTTTACCATCCTCAAAACTGCCCCTGACCCTTGGTTCCCTTGATAGCCGCTCACTGGTCGTATATTTGCGGTTTTTAGTGTTTCCATAGTTGGACGGTTGCTTGAATTATTGCGGTGGAATCTTGCACACTAATTTTGCGTTCATTTGGAATCCCTTCTAATTTGGTTGCACGTTGTCCAGACAATTCAAATGGAAAAAATGGCCATTTTGGAAGGAGAAACAGCAAATTGTCAGGGATTATATTAAAACGGATGGTATTTAGACAAGGAGCAACTTCGTCACTTGTATATTCGGCCTCTGTTCGTAACTGTCTGTTGAATGTTAAATCCGTTACTCAAATTATTGCTGCCAACTTGCCAGTTTTGAACATACTAGTTTCAATGACGTTCAAGCGCATAAAAATAATGTTTAGATTACAGCTGTAATTAGAACTAATCAGATTTCAAAGCAGTCTCGTGGTTAGGCAGAAAAACGGGGTTGACGACCAAATTCTACTAGCTACGGTTACGGTGAGGTTAGGCGGCCATTCATTGCTTCCTTCATACCTCTAAAGTTTAAAGTAACACGCATTCTGATCCGATGAGAAACTCAAGAATAAACGATTTCGCTTTATCAATTCCACTTTACTGTACTTGAATTAGAAAGACGTGCACATGACCAACAACTTTCATAATGAGCTTCGCCAACCTTCCGGCAAAAACGTAGTCAAACCCAAAAACCGCATAAAATGAAAAATTGATCAAAAAAACCGAATAAAATGGACAATATCTTTGTACATAGGAATACATGAACCTCCTCAAACCTGAGCAGACCCAACAGACACTCTCCTGTGCTTGACCTCCAACGGCCCATCTGAGCGAACCCAACGTGTGTAATCACTCGACACAAATGATAAAACCAAACGGGCCGCAGCAAACCAAACTTCTTAGGCCAGACTGGCATGTAACTGAATAAATATCCGCAAATTAATCACATTCAGGAGACACCAGGAAAAAAAGAAATAGGAAATGCATCAAGCATAAATGAACCACGATCAAGATAGTTGTCATTGTGAGCAAATTTAGCAAGAGCGTTTTGCAATCGGAATAAGAAAGACCCTAGATAAAAAGGCCGGGAATTCGCAGCTATTTGGGAAGTCCCATTGCAGCTGATCGATGGTAATGCCAGATGAAATTTGATAATATGGCCTCACAAATTCTGTCGAAATACAGCTGCGCCAAATCCCTAAGCATCACGATGAGTGTGCACTTCGATCTCCAACGCGTCAACGTGATAATGTTTGAAAGGTAACCGCGGAACTGCTGCATGCTAATTGGACAGTGAGAGAACGTTTTTGAATACAGAGTAAATAAAGTGTAACGCTAATTTTGTTCCTAGAGCATGAATGTTTTGGCCGACTTATGGAAGGAAACAGAAGATTGGCAATGGTAAAGCCTCGCTTGGGCTAGGTAGCCCCCCACAAAATGTTGAAAATCCTGCTGCATCGGCCACTTAGAGTTGTCAGAAACATGACTGGTGCCCTCCTGCCCAAAGAAAAACGCACTCGAGGTTACCTTCGCTTGCTGCCATATTTGATGATACATAAGCAACACTGCACGACTATAGCAGATCATCTGCAATACCAGCCTGGTTTTAATTCTCCGTGCACCTCAGCATAGACATCTGTCTGTAGGCCCCAGAAATTGCAGATCATAAGCAAAGAAAATCAGTAGAGAGGATGGGAAATTCATTTTTAGGGAACTGACGGATTTCGTTGAACCCAGTTAAATACTCACAACAATCACTTTGGCCAAATTGTGAGAGGCGACATTTTGCCGGCCAGATTCTTTAAAGCCATCCAGCTGGCGATGAACTTGGGTGTGCGCATGGCAAGTCATAAAAAAAGACAGACAGGTAAGTTGCAATACATGTGATAGGCAGTATTTTTGGCTGAATCACGGAAATTTCTGGAGGTCGGAGAATTGGAGCTTTGGGATAGCGATAAGAACTAAGGCTTTTTCGGCGGAAGGGAGCCATAACCTTTGGCAAACGAAGGCCAAAAAGGACTCAGATTTGCAATAAAGATGCGCCCAACATCCGAGAGTGGGCTGATAATGGGAGCCATTAGAGAACAGAAGATAGTCTTGGCGATTTCAGAACAGCCTGGTGAATTTATAATACTGTGTGCTCCTAAAATGACGGCTAGGCAGTAGCCTCCCTTGATAGGGGAACAGATAAACCTTGGCCAAGAACAACTAATTAGGTCGCTTAACATACCAGACAAAAAACAAATAGTCCGTTCGGTCGATGGGCATTGGAAAGCGAAGCCCGCCAAACCGCAACTATAAATTCGGTCGATCCATGACGGCAAGACACTGAACACTCTCGATGTGTTGACGATCGATAAACTACCAACCAGACGGCCAGACTCAATCAAAGCTGCCCTCCACAGGTGGCCTTATTTTGAAGACGGGCTCCTAGCCAAAGCCACGAGCCTGCCAGTGGAAAAACCCATTGGTCAGGACACACAGGAATCACGCTGAATAATAGGCGAAAGTTGGAGA
Source organism: Fasciolopsis buskii (assembly GCA_008360955.1). Classification (NCBI taxonomy): domain Eukaryota; kingdom Metazoa; phylum Platyhelminthes; class Trematoda; order Plagiorchiida; family Fasciolidae; genus Fasciolopsis; species Fasciolopsis buskii. The sequence goes on from LUCM01009229.1 coordinate 125,203, forward strand.
AAACAAAAGGGACAATTTGCAGTGCAAACAATTTTTGTCTGAGCGCTTTGCGGACTTTTGAGACCAAACTAAAATTTGAGGTCGTCCACAAACTGTCTCGCCAAGAGAAAGTTAACTAGGAGATTAATTATTTGGACTGTAGGACAAGGAATTTTAGGATGCGGACTAGGGGAAGCTGGCTAACTTTGGGTGTGATAAGGGGCGGCCATGAGTAAGAAAAAAGAACCGTAGTGTGCCTTCCCCGAAAGCTTCGGATTGCTGTGGTTATACAGTGGGGAGCAAATAACGATTAAAGCAGTTGAATATATTGGAAACACCCCTGACCGCAGAAAGGATTCGATCACCAGTAATGGGTTTCTGTTATGTACAATGCTTCGTCTCACCGAGCAAGTTACCGGCGATTAGTATATTAGAGCAGTTTTACTGGGAATGAATAAGATGAGGCGAACCTTTTGACGCCTGTATCGTAGTCACTGGATTACACATTTGGACGGGCCAAGCGAGGAGGGCTATTTAAAGCCTGCAGAAAGCTACCATCGAAGAAATTATAGGCCTCGTATATGCATATATATGGCGTCTAAACAGCTAGCCACTTTGATTCACTGTTATTTTTAGGTTTTCCGCACAAGAGTACCATATAGTTCCCCGTAGATAAAAACGTAAAATGCAATAAATAGCTACCAGTTAATATCCCTAAAACGAGCGACTGAATTCATGCTTGTCCACTCTCCACTGTTCACTTGAAAATCGATAGATCTGCCGAGTTTTCTTTAATACAGTTGTTTGTTATCAGCCCCCAACAGTCATTTCGAAAAAACCCATTTTTCTCACCAATAAGCTAGCCCATTTTAGTACTTTCTGCCATAAAAATTGCTCAGCACGTTTATACTGCTGCTGTCCTTGGAATCGTTTCTTTCAACTTACTCTGTTACACCACTTACTCCCAAGCCGGTCTGCGTGATTGGTTACATGCAGCTGTTTTCATAAATTCTTCACTCCGTTAGCTCATGCCTTCGTCAATCCTCATTCATTTTTGCACCATCCACGGTAACAGTTAAAAACGGGGAAAATGCCTACTCCCATAGTGTTGTCAGACTGATAAACCGCACCCAATACCAAGATGGGCGAAGAAGAGCCGAAAAAATGTGTAATGAACTATTGTGCCCCTGTGAACCATCAACGGCGTCACACAGAGAAGACGCTTGAGCGTAAGCAGCCAGCGCGGGAATGGGGTAGGCTTGACGGGGAAAGTTTGGGCTGTAGCAGCTTGTGACCCACCCCTTTGTGTGAAACCTCCTGTGACCCGCTCGAAAGTTGATTTCAGCTGTTACTTCTCCTCGGGTTCCCGAGTGATCGGGAGTTCCAACGCACAGGGAATTCCACATAAATTTGCGGAACCAGCCTATCTTCAATTCCTGTCTGTCACTCCTAACGATACCTTAACACACACTTGTGCTATCGCTGTATTTGTGATTGGTGAACTTGCGGAAGAGTCAGCGCCACCCGTTTAATCTTTATAAGGAATGGGCTGGTCATGGGATCAGATTTAGGAAAGGGACTTTCAAGAGAAGCAAAAGGCGGCTTGTTGCCCTGGGGTGTGGGATGTTTCATTAAATGGAAGCAGAAATCACCTGCTAACCGATGTCCGAGAAGGCCTACCTTTAACGGTTGAATATATGACTTTATTTTAATCCAACGCACTAATTACCTAGATAAATTCAGGAACGCAAAATGCAAATGCCTTGGGTAGTGCAAGACTGTCGCCCAGTAAACGGGATGGGACCTTTCAAGCTGTGGTCAGTGGTACCCTGTAAGCAGCCGGAGGCGTGTATCACTCTGTTCAAGGCAATATTTAGGCTACATATAGAATGACACACAGGCATGCGTGCAATCCACTTAAATGGGTTTAGACTACCTCACGTGTTCAACGGCTAGCGAATAGAATGCTTGATCGACGGAGACAAGCCTCAAACAAGAAGGCCGGGGAAAAAGCTGCGCTCAACGGAAGTGTGTGGGTTGAGGTGGGATTTGATGGAGGCGTTCAAGATTCTAGTGAGTTTGATACGGTTGGACCTCGAGGATGTATTCATGCAAACTACTGAGGGCAGAAGGTGAAGCAACGGTGCGATGCCGCGGTAAGCCCGCTCTGGTTCTAAAGCATCCTATACCTGAACTAGTCCAAGAACAGGCATAGCTCGCTATTAGGTGTGGTTTTGTTACCCACATGGCCTGTTTTTATTGTCGTCCACTTCATACGGAAAAAGAGCTCCTCCTCTTAGCGGATGAAACTGACCGCCCTTGTCCTCTTCCCAAAAAAATTCAAAATTATGGTCGCAGTTATCTATCTCCCTGGCATTACGGTACCACGAAATCAAAATCGTTTGTCGCCCGCCTACATCATGAGGGTTGCGTAGGCCATGTAACGTCACTCACCAGAAATAATAATATATTAGACTCCATCTCTACAGATATTGATAGCCTCAACTCGGATTACTTTGGAAGCAAGTCACCGGGGAGCGACCACAGAACAGTTCATGATAAGCCCCATGTCCATGGTTTTCTTCATAATCATCCTATGGACAAAACGCATCAAACCCATGCTAACTTGTAGCTCTTAGCCACTCTGATGCGCCACGTTGACTGAGGAAGCTATTTTCTAGCAACTGACCTATAGAGGACTGCAGATGAATTCTACCTCACCAGGGCCAACTGTATTTGGAAACCGACCACCAGAGAACACATAACCCAAAACTAAACTTCACAACTTACCCCTCTGAAAGCTAAATATGTTAAGTCATAATGGCGCTTTCCATTGGTATTTGACTTTTTCAAGTTTAAATTTAGCACTCTGTCTAAAACCATCTCTCGCTCAAGTAAACTTCTCCTTCTGAAAAAAGAAGCTAAGGTACCGCGGCATCAAAATCGTCCCCCAGTAATTTCGAAGATGTATGAAGTAAGATCACATGATAACAGGCCTACCGTGAACTTCCAAATTTTGCATAATGTTAAGTCTCTGACGACCCTAAAAGACATAACTGAGGTTTTTACACGACGTTGGGCCTTCTTCATGGCCCCAGCTGCAGGCAGTGACCCACTGCAACTACAAAATAAGAATAACTCAGCCTTACGCACTCTGCTCCTCTACGTCAGGACTACTGAGAGACAAAGCTAATTTCAATCGAAGAACTCACCAAAGCGTTGATAACACCCCCCCGCAGCTGTTGCCATTTGTGGCCCTGATTTACCCTTGGTTTGTTCAACCTCTTTGCACTTTCAATGAAATCTGGTGTAGTGCCGGTTAACTGGAAGCATTCCGTTATAATTCCTTGCCATATGAATGGATTTCTGCATGATTTACCAAATTGTTGCTCATTACCCACACGCCTGACGACGAAAATAGTTTACCCTCAGGCCCGATGAAATTAGGACTGCGGTCAGGAAAATGTTTGCATGTTCGCCCGCTTTGGACGATTGGCGTGCCCCCTGGATGGTGAGCTTCTCTAACAAGAAGAGCAACCTACTCATATACGAGTGCAAACTACCCAAAAATTTAATTTTCTGCTCGGATCTTCTGTTGCGTGCAAACCCAAAATTCGTGACCTTTGTCTCGACTACCCAATCTCTCTAAATTTTGCAGAGCACTTATTCATCCAGTCCGCTAAAGCTGGGCGAAACATAAGTCTGATTTCTCTTAAAATGAAGATAGCCAACAGCATCCGCAGGATTTAAAATACACACGTTCGACCACTCCTTGAGTACGGCATTTTCATATACTCCAGCATGTCAATGTTGGGCAGGATCCCCGTTGAAACTCTCCTAAGAAGCTTCACCAAGCAACTGATGTGCTGGTCGATGACTCGAAATTGCAAAGAACGCTGTTCGACCACAAAACATGAGCTACTTTGGCTATGGCGTCAGAAATTTAGCATAGCTATTTTAAATAACCTCCACCGGTACACTTATATTCTCTTCCGTTAGCCCCAACCCTCTCAGTCACGGGCCTTGAAAACTCCATAAAGAAACAGCCAGATAATCTTCTACGCCGCATTTTTTCTTGTCGTTTACACCAAGCTTTAGAATGAGCTTCCCATTAACATTCGTTGCATATAGAATCAGTTTATCTTTAAGGCTGCCTAGGTACCTACCTCGAGAAAAACGCCATAAACTGAATCAATTGGGGTGCATCAAACAGGGTGGAACAATCAACGCACGATCCGGACAACCGACGAAATGAAGGCAGTCACACGTGCACATATAAGTATTTGACCAGTTTGTTTTATGAATTCAGATCTCTGTTTGAAGGGGAACTTTGTTGTCTTAACTTAAGAAAGCTAGAACAAACGATAGCGATGTTAGGATAGAAGAGGCCTAGTATAGGGTAGTAATCGGAACGGAGAAATGCCGACAAACTATATTAGGATAGCTTTCCTTATGAAAGAATTGCTGAGCTTACGCATAAACTTTTCATCTATCCCTGGTTTCTCCCTGACGTAAACTTTGCAGGAATTGGCGAGCTACTAGTTTTCCTACGCTGATATGCCATGGCAAAGGAGCCATTGATAAGGCTTTTTGGCTCAACGGGCTTTATTGTGGACAGTGTATCAGCGTACGGTTAGGTCTTTTACAGTGCCCGGTCGAACCCATGGCACGTTGCAAATCAGGTTATTTTGTCGACTCATCGATTTTGAGTGTGCGATTAAATAAAGGCAAACCTGAACTTTAAGGTTCCGTGGTTAGGATAACACAGAAGTTTGTGAAACAGAAGGGCTGGTAAGGGGTCAACCGATAAAAGCTGTTTGCATAGAGCCAACGTCAGGGTGAATAATAATATCTCTAGAATCACGTAGAGAAACAACCTCCGACTTGGAGGGTCAAGAAATATGGAGACCAAGCAAGAATAAATGATAATGTATATTTCTCGATTTGCGAGAATCATGCGCAAGATCAAAATTGGGCCAAGAAGGCACAGTAAAGACACGGAAATCGGAAACCAAACACAAAGCAATGTGGTTTCGCTCACAAGATCATAAAAGGCAATGTGGTTTCCCGAGCAGAAGGCTTTAACTCAAAGCTAGGTAATGGTTTGCAACGATCTTTCTGTGGCTGATTTCCAGTCCTGCACGGCCGGCGTACCCGTGGTGTGGTGGAATTTGAGCATGGTATGGTAAGGGATACATCGTCTTTCCAGGATCGGATAATCGCCAAAGCATTGGGGAATTGTTTCTATCCAAACAGGACTATAAAGCCTGGAAGAGAGAAAAAAGACAGACGGCAGTCTGGCCTAGCTGCCAGCTGCAGATTAAGAAGCGATCAATCTTACAAACACCTCAGATAAGGAAGTTACTAGAGCGCATAGCGCAATTCAAAATACATGGACGGTGACTGAGGAATCTGGGTTTTCTTTTCAAAGACATAAATATATATATATATTTAAATAGGTGGGCTGGCTAGTCTAGTATATGGATGGTCTGCGCTGTGAGTTACCAGAATGAACTGGCATTTGTTAGGGCTGTCTACCCTGTGAGTAAGGAGAATCAGCCGGCATTTAATAGGACGGACAGGAAGCAACTGCTGCTGATATAAATAATGATTGAACTACAAAGATGGATACACCAGGGCTTGACTAAATTCCTCTTGGTAATCAAGGATTATGTGTCGCCCTAGGAGGCCGTGCGTTTCGAAAAAAGAAATGGACAGGAGCCGGCGGGTATGGCTAATTTAAACGGTCAATGTGGGAAGAGAAGCTACCACATAGGACTCCATATTCACGGCGATAGTTTGAATTCTGAATTGGCCAAAATGAACAAATATCGATGAGGCATAATAAAGAAAGAATCGTTCGCCTTACTTCGTCTGGAGAGTATCGTTTGGGTTCGTCAGAAACAAGGTGATTTCTGCGGGTCATTCATTTGCATGAAGAGAAGAGTTAATGGAAATTAAGGGTGCGGGTGATAGTGAATGTTTTTTTAGAGGACGATTGCAGGTTATGGTTGCCACACCGTGTTGGCGACGGTGTTGGAATTAGTAAGGTGTTTGGGTGGGAGGGGGCTATGGGTGAGCTACCCTATACGCAGTTAGAACGATAATGTTTATGGATATGAAGTCAGACTATTGAGCCATAGGTACCATTTTTCAGGCAGAGGAACGGTGAGATGCATCCGACGTGGAACCGCACGTAACTAAGTAGCATGCGCTGGTGTCGGAGCTCTGTTTGAAGTGGAAGAGACTAGGTTGATTCCTAATGACATTAGTAGGGAGATTTACTTTCCTTTCCGCAATGAACGAAAAGGTGACATCAATGCGTTTTCCAGAAGCCCAATCCAGTTTCATATACTCGATCCTGAAGTGAGTATGGGTGGTACAGATTAATGAGAAATGGTGCAGTAACTACTTTACGTACTTCGTTTTTAAATGCAATAGATAATGGTGACAGAGTGCGCAGCTCATGGGGGAGTTTATTCCATAGTGACGAATATCTAACAATAAAGAAGTTGGCTCTAACGGAAGTCTTTGGAATAGGGAGAGTTATGATAGAATCCGCATTTCGGAGGGAGTACGAGAGTGGGTTTTTAACACGAGGTGCACAGACGCATCTGCCCCTGTGATAATATTGTCAAAGAGTACCAAGTTTACTCTTACTCGTCGGATCTAATTTTAGCGAATCACAGCGTTCCATGTAATTTAGGCTTGTAGAGTAGCTAATTAACTGCTTGGTAAATGCACGCTGGACGTTTTCAATCGCAACTCTGTCACATTGCCTCATGTTAGAGCAGGCTAACGAGCAATGCTCTAGAATGGGCCTGACGTGGGTCCTAAAAAGATGTAGCGTTCTTTCGTTCAAATTCAGAGTTCGGTGTAACAGCCTTACTGATTAATTTGCTTCCGCCACCTGTGCGAGAGCATGCTCCGAGAAGTTAAAGGTGCAGGAATAATTTAGGCCTAGCTTCCGGGCTTGGCAATCAACGGGGATGGATTGGGTCCCAGGCTTGAATTCTCTTAGGGTTTGCCGCATTTGTACCCCATGACGCTTTTTTCGGCGGGAAATTTCATCATCCAGTCGTTTGCCCGGGAGTTGAGTGACGCTAAGTCTTGTGATATGTAACGTATGGTGGATTCTAAAGCTTCAGGGCGGAAGGTGTACACAATTTAGATATTGTCTGCGAAGAGAAACAAGGTGCCATTTCGAATAACATCGAAGACATCATTAACGTGCAACAGGAAGAGCAGGGGGCCCAGGACGCTGCGTTGAATCACATCGCTGTACACTAATCTAGGTTCAGATATTAAGCCATTTACTTGCACTATCTGCCTTGACAAATAAGATGAAAGCCACGACCGCTTTGAATCAACAACACCGTAAGATGCCGTTTTACTTAGCAACCTAGGGTGGAATACTCTGTCGAAAGCTTTTTTCATGTCTAAAGCGATTACTGTAACTGAGCCCTCAGCAATCAGGGCCTCGGTGATAGTGTTCAGGAAGTCAGTCATGCAAGTAGCGCAGAATTTCTTACGAAGGAAACCATGCTGGCCATGGTTAATAAGTTTATGTTCCAGAAGGTAGGCCATAAGACTATTCTTAATCAGGCGCTCCATGATCCTGGAAACTATAGGGGTGTGGTTTATTTGGCGATGGTTTGCAGGGTCATAGCGTGAGTCCTTTTTGTGAGCGGGTATAATCAAAGAGGTTTTCCAGTGTGACGGGAAGGTGCGGCACTAAATGGATAAGTTGATAATGCTCGCTAACAAAGTTGGGATATCGCTCCCGCCTAATGCGAACACAGCCTGAGGCAATGAATCAGTTACAGAGTGGTAGCCAATTTTGGCTTTAACCGACATCTGGCCTACGTCTTTCGGAAGTAATACAACTATTGAGTAGGACTCCGTAGTTAAGCAAGATTGGCACGGGGTAGAGGGATTTTTATCGCTTACCAGAGCAGATGCAAAGAATTCACCAAAAGATTCTGCAATCTCCTGTGGGTTGTTTACATATTTGTTGTTTTGAATGATTTTGCATCTGCTTGAAAGTGTTGACAACTGCGGTACACCGTTCCTCGCTCTGAGTTGTTCTCGCTGTTTTCTTTTATAATTTGGAGTGTTATTAGAGTGTTATTGTAGTACTTTTAGCAAAATTAGAACCGTTTTCATCGTCGAAATATTTCCCAAATTTTTTTGACCATTAGCCTCTAACCTCATTCCTCGCTGCCCTTTTTATCTATATTTGCCTCAANAAGAGATCTAATTTCAGCGACTTACAGCGTTCCCTGCAAGACAAAATATACAGACTTTAGTCAAAAATTACTACCTGCATTTGAGGAATCGTTTGCTTTACTTTTTCTTGACATCGAATGCGGCACTGATCCCAAATGTAGTTTATCAAATTCAAGAATAGTCAAAACCAGAGAAAATCCAAAGTGCCAAGTGACAGTAATATTGCAGTGTTTTCGAAGGAAGTGTAGAGTTCGGTAGCGGAGAGTATTGTTGATGGTTGCGGCATTGAAAACCCAGATCAACCGCCTAATTCCGACTGAATGAGGGGCAACCGACAACAAACGGGACCATGTCTGTGACCCCAAAGAAAGTCGTCAGTTAGTGGCATCCTGTTGGACGAAAATTTATTCTGCATCGCTGACATCTTGACTGGTAAAAGTTTCCTTCGGAAGGATGTTTGACGTTTAATAGGATTCATTTTCTTTCCTATTTCCACTCAAATGTCTGCAAAATGACAGCTCCTTTAGTGGTCTTGATACTTCACTGGCCGTGTTCATTTTAGGGAATGAAAAAGTGACTAATGTTCACTTATCAAGACTAAAGTGGCTTAAGGTTGGATAACATACCCTTGCTTGCACCGGGCCTCGGCCATCGCCCAATATTCTATAAGGTAAAACGATTCTGGATGCCTGTAATAGCCTCATCTAGCTAGATCATACTGGGTTAAAAACAAGTGAAAGCTGCATAAGTGGTCTACCATGTAGTCAAGATTTCAGCCAACTGAAATGAAATCCTCCTACTTTGAGATCACGGAGCTTCCACGAGCCAGGGATTGCCTGGGAGTTTAAGCCATCTATGTTTTTGCGCTCCCAAGTTGACTACTAAATGTAAAAAATACAGTTTAAGTGAGATTGCAAACATGAAAATGTAGCACCCCTTGGACAAAACTTTGATAATCAGTCTTTGCTTCAAAGTCAAAGGTACTGCAAAATCTAATAATAATTTTCCTGCAATAATGCCCGTCACTGGGGCCAGGGGTAAATGGTACTCCTCTTCCTACTATCAAAGAAACAGTGGTTGACATAGAAAACGTTAATGATAAGCTCCTATAGAGCAGGAAAAACAGAATTCCCAACATCCTTACCCTACTCGTGCTACTAACTGGCTATGGCAATAAGAAGGGTGTCGCTTACCCAAAATTCCGACATCTTAAGATCAAACTGGACAGAAACCGCCAGTGAAAGATAGCCAAAACTTCATGGCCACTTGCTTTCTATAAAAACCAAAATAGGCGCCTTTGCAAAAATATTTGTCACTTCAGGGGTGACTGCTACTACTGACCCACAACAGAAGGGTTGGTTGGCCCGTTTTTGGTTGTGCTTCTAACGTAGGTGAGGGAGTTAACCGTGCTGGTTGAATACTGTCGGTTTTGAAGACCGCCGTGGTCCTTGTTGATTAGGTTTTCGTTTTCCGACAGATTGCTTGATTCTCATTAACTCCCACGACTTTCGAAATAGTAGAGAAGAGAGTTTTTGGTTTATGATTGGTCGAATCAACCCGGGAACCATCAATTAAGAGTAATTTGATCTCAGCAGTTTCCACAGCGTTGAATGCAAGCCTCACTTTAAGTTAATGCAAAATAAAGTCACTAAAGATAGGAGAGGTCTGAACCCTGGAATCTGAAATTCTCATCGAGTGAGAAGGATATTTTTTGGTAGTGAATTATTTTCCTCAATGCAATATGGGAAAAGATTGCTCTTGGGGAAAGTTAAGACAAATAGGTCTTGTATAAGAGCCCTAAAGAATTAGGAAAGACGGTTGCGTTTCATTAGACAAAGAAAATGCGCGAAAGTAGTTTAGTAACCTTTACTTGTCCAACGGACATTCGAAATATTTTCGTGGGAAGTGAGGGAGTCAAATTTGAAAATTGGGGTTCTTTAACTATATTAGTTTCCGCTAGATCTTTACTTTGTCATGGTTGCCGACGGCCCTTAGCTCATCACGACCGAGTAAGCTCTCAGAATAATGCTCAAAGATGCTGCCTACTTGGTTTGTATGTGGCCATAACGAGATGGTACTTCATTTGAAGAAAAATTTTGCACAGAAATTTGTAGGCCCTTATACCATTTTTAACAAATGTCTTCTCTGTGCCAAGATAAGTGGAGTGCCTCATTCTTTTAATACCCTCCTGCAATTGAGGTTTAATGCTAATCATCGATAAATAGCCCGGTGGTCGCATCGTAAAAGCTCTCACCGCCAGTCTCAGTAAGAAATCTTTCGGAAAAGCCACCAAACCCACTGGGGGTGGATTCCCGGTTAGGTCCAAAAGCTAATATCAGCCCCTTTGTGACATTCCCACGGTTAATACTATGTGAAAGAACATGTCCCTGGAAACTGAAAGCAACACTAAATCAGCCCTCTCCGGGTGCATCTACTGCCTACTCAGTGCCCATATGCGCAGTTTCCCGTTAATTGACGGATTGCTTGATGCTTCTGGAGTCACGAATACTTCGGTGGTGGCCAAACACTTGGATGCAACCGATTTTCACTGGTCTAAGCATGTCGATCTCAACTATTAACTCCAACTTCTTGCCAATGTTCAATAGGGTGGCTTGATCCAAAACAAAATGGATTCACCGGGGAACCGCAACAGTTCTGGTCAAACTTTCAAGACTGACCTAGCACACATCTGTGCACGTGAACAATAGTCTACTTGGATATCATTATATCTCCTTTAGGTGTTCATTCACAGTTGTTTTCTGAACTGACACCCACCGCCTTCTTTGACAAAGTACCTCATAGCTGAATGGAGCCGTTAAATTCAGTCTCCAGCTTGCGTGATCCAGAAGCTAATGGAAGGCTATATGTGAATCTGAGCAAGTGTCCCAAAGGTACTGCTTCAGCTCAAGAGCCAAGCATTGCTTAGAAATGAAGTTAATTCGGACGACTGCGCCATGTTCTCGGCACAGTCTACCGAGGCTAATGGTGTTTTACGGCTTCTGTGAATCAGTAGCTCATCAAAAATTTGAAAAAACTAATAGAGAGCAGAAAATGAGAGCTGCTACTTGTAAACCGGTCAGACTCGAAAAGCATTCCCAACAAAATTGATGGAAAGAATAGTCCCCGCTTCCGGTCCATCAGCCACCTCAAGCAGTCGGGTTAATCATATTAAACTCTACATGGGTGTCTCACAAGAGAATACCAAGACACTTAGGCATTTTTTACCTCCTGCTTTAAAAGTGGAGCAGCATATCTAGATCATGCCTAATCCGCTTGGTTGCGGAGTCACACTCAACGGTTTTAATTTTAAGGACAACACAACGTGGCAAACAAGCTCGTTTTCAGTTATTAGTACTCATGCCAATGCGTAACTTTAGATTTAGCTGGAAATGGATCATAGAAAATTTCTAGTTTGCGGTCACAGCAGTTAATAACACTGAGAATGTGTGTTTATTTGTGACCGGTCAGTTTCTCACGCGACCAGGTTGTAAATCACTTGTTGGATGACGACAAATGGGCCAAGGAGTTTTAAGGGTTTGGACATGTTTCTCTTAGCGAACCAAGGGGTTTATACAAACGGATAGATGCGGCTTCGGCTGTGTTCAAGATGCGAAAACACTAGTCATGTTCACCGAGTGATTTGACTCGACAAGGTGTCAACGTACCGCGCTATTAATTATTTTAATTGTTCCTATGCTCAACCGAGCCGCGATCGGATAAACGCCTGGTCGCGCGGCCGGTATTCCTATCCCCACAGGAGCAGGTAAATGAACACACACAGAATGAGGCTGCAGACTCTGGCAGTCTGTCCTTCAGTTGAAGGCACATGATCGGTTTGGATGTAATTGCTTCTTTTAACTATGCAGCAAAGAATGTTCCACTGACTGAACTTGACAGTCTCTGTTGGATAATTACCGCTTCAGTATCACTTTTGTAGGGCAAAGGACAGTATATTTTTACTTCTATGGAATAAAATAGCTAGCTTTTCATTAAGAACAAACCTGGCTTTTAACCTGGGCCTGACGCAATAAATCCTACCATATAATCGTTCGGGGTAGATATTTAAAATATACTGATGGACGTCGTCAAAGTGTTCAAAGAAAACCGCACTTTCAACTTTAGTTTCATTGAAGAACACAGGAAGAATGTTACTCTATATTCTCTCGATAAACTACCTGTTCTCTTGTTCTCCTTGTAATTATGAAATGCTTTATAAAGAGAATTCATACCACCATTTTGCTCGGGCGCAATTTCCTTAACACTGATCCACGTAGTTTTCTCGAAGTGAGACATCGTGTACTACTTGCAAGACAGATTTTTCGCGTTTTGTTATACTGGTTGCAAACACCAGGAAACCAGTGGTAGCAATTCCTTCGGGAATGACGAATGGTTTGACAGAGTATCTGTGTTTTGACCATAAAGATTGGGTACTGTGAAATTGTTGGCGCATTCATACCATGGGTCTGGAAGTCCCGTGGCTGAAGTAGATAGCTTCATGTGTGAACTTTACGATACTCGCGATTATGGAGAGCAATGTAAACTTATAACGGAAGCTTACATGAGAGGGAACCACAGGTCAACCAAACGCGATCACCCTTCTATCTCAATAAGTACCTAGGGAACCTCTAGGTGCGGCTGAAGTTTTGCTATTTTGGGGGGCTTTATTGAATACCGAGGACATGCCTTTTTATAATTCTTTCTGACCCATCAGGATATATTTGTCCACAGACATACCATCCCTTCGTGATCTCCGCCGATATTTTTTAATATGAAAATCTCTTGCCAACGACGGCCAAATGCTTTAAACTCTGCTGGTTTCTGATTTTGAGTTGCCGACTTTTGGATTTTTTTACTTCAGCTGAAGCAATTCGTCCATGAATCACAGTTCTTTTCTTTCTCAGGCAATGTTTCCCCGAATTGCAATTTCAGTTTGTTCTCCCCTTCAAGGTAGCCTTGTGAACCGTTTACTAGTTTAACCTACTCAGAAAACGTCCAATATCCTTTGGCGCACACGGTTGTCGCTGCACATTTTCTTTGGGTATTGTTAGACTTTAGATAACAATCGATAAATTCCTCCGTAAGTTAGCCGCTAGACGATCAGATGTCATTTTATGCGGATAAAACTACCATTGGAATCGGAAATGCCGATAATAGGATCAGGTCACACATCGATGGATGCAATCCATGTTTTGTGTCCCTCGTAGATTTGCAAGAAATGGCCCAAAGAAGCCATCCATGGCAACGGTTGATATCAAAATTACATGAACATTTCAGTTAGTGGAAGACCTTTCTGGCTTTCCCTCAGTGATCCGCTTCATGAAACGCCAAGGTAACTACCGTTCATGGTCTAACGTCCACACTTCAGTCTTTCGACAGCCACTACCGAAATCCGAGAATGTTTAGCAGCAAATAGAAAACGTTGTTGCATTTAATGTCCGCAATACCATTCTCCTAGAAACGCTGATGTCATGCCTTCTTTACATCTGTGACATAGCTCGTCATCGGTTTATTTGGATTAAGTTGAGAAGGAAGGTGTAGCAAAATAATAGCGCCTGATTTTTTAATTTAGAAGTGAACCTTTGGCTAAAGAGCTTATCAGCAACTATTCGATTTTGGCAAGGTAGGCCCCATTGGCACGAACGAAAATTTTCACTGCCGAAACTTCCCATAAAAGTTAGGAATTTTGCGGATCAGGATTTATTCTACTGGTAACCGTGTGTCTACTACCCCATGACCCACTGACTCATGCAATTCCGAGTAGCACAATAGATGCAAAATGATCTGTCTGTGACCCGCGTATCATAGTTATCTGCGGTGGACCTTGATCTGATTACTTCGCCTTCTCTTCAACCAAGAAGAAAACCCCGCTACTGGTGTTATCTCAGAATACGTACCATCACAGATCTGGCAATTTAATACATTGTTCCACAGTTGGCTCCAAATTAACTGCCGACTACACGAAACGACCAATCCGGGAATCTTCTCACCCAAGGTCACCTCCCACAGGCTCCACTCCGAGTCGAAATTCCTGTTCCTCTAAAGACCAGCGGTTTCGACTCCTTATGAGCCGCAGCCTGCAAACCAACTAAGCATATCCCAACTGGATTTGACTCTGTAGTTTCTCCAAACCTGTCCCCATGCAAAACTCACACATTTCTCTTTGCAAGACAAACCCCCAGCCACTACTCAAGAATTCATATGAGGATCTTCATGGGACCTCAAAGACCTGTCACCCACCCCGTTCTCGCTCTCCGGAAATAGATTCACTACCCACCATTGTAAAATCAGTCACTCTGACGAGGATCGAAGAAAGTCAACCAAAATCTTCATTGCCCATTAGCTTTATACCTAAACATCTCACACTGATCTTGACCCCTCTGCACAACGTCAACTGCCAACAGATGGTCAACACCTAACAACGGCAAGATTCATGATAATAATAATAATAATAATAATGGGTATATTTCCTGAAATTCGGGAGTCATACGCAAGGCAAGTTCAAATTTACACTAAGATGGTGCAGTGGAAATCGTAAAAGTTTAGCCGTGAAGATGCAGTGTCTATGCTCCCATAAACAAAATCTGCAATAAGATGGGCTAATCACGAGTTATTGCGCTCTAAATCAGAGCTAGATAATCCATCGCCGAAACTTTCTGGGGCTGACTATGAGTCGCGCACTGCGAGTCAATCCATGTTTAAACGCGTCAAAGGTGCGCATCGCCGACGCATAATTTGGCTGGGAAGAAATGGTGGGTGTTTTCAGTCGGTTGGGTTCCTCAAAAATCAGGAGGGTAACACAGTAAAGATGAAGGTCAATATGGATGTAATAACGGTATGGCGAGGAGTTGAACTCACATTGGATATCATATGAGGTGGATGGAGAATGGTAATTGACAACATTCAAGAGTCAAAATAATGCTTAAGATAAAACAGCGGGAAACCGTCAAGGTTGCATCAAACAATTTACGGGACGAAAATATATTCAGAATTGTGGACAGAGAGACAATGGAACTTACAAAAATGGTCACTGGACTTATGCGGCCGGGAGCGGATTGTAATGCGTGGCGGGATCAAAAACCGAGTACGTGTAAAATTTATAATCAATCCTTAAATGCATTGTCACGAATGACCTGTGTTGTCCTGGTTTGATATTGGAAATTATGGCGTTCTGTGGCGGCACGGGTCTGGAGGTTGGGGAGTTGCCCGCCATTTCAGTAGTGGTAGTAACTGTTTGGACAATCGTGATGGTTCATCTGAGATGAGGAACCCGGGGCGATCATCAGCGTGGCTTGGCTTGTCTCAGAGTCGCGCGGCCAGGTACTGGATAGCAGGATAGCAGCTTCCTAACGGGAATAGAAAACCGGCGCAAAGGATGGGGTGGAGCTTCAGGCGATAGTTTACGTTGCATCTGCGGTCATTACCGAGCCTGGAGTAGAGCCGGAGAGAGAAGGGTCAGCCTGGAATTTGTTCCAGCTGGTGTCAAGGTGAGTAAACAAAAATAGGATCAGTGATAACAGTCAGTTTCTTAGGAAGATTACAGAGACCAGACAACTGTCACGAAACACGCAAGGAGTAGTCTCCGTTGACGGGACATGTGCGACAAACACCGGCTGCTTTATCCCTATAGAGCATATGGCTCAATGAGTCCTGTGCTACATGGTCCTTATTTGAAACGCGTTTCTATTCATCTTCCGACATCTTCGCAGATGCAGATTACAGTGGTCTGATACGACGGCCAGCACAATGGTTAGGGAATAAAGTCACTATTTGTTCCGTTTGTGGAACTCTTCTGGTCTACGGGCCCGGTGTGCATGCTACAGGGAGTCAATTATAATTGATCCTGTGATCTTTCGCCGATGTTTACTAATTACAGTTGCCAAGACAGGATATAACGGATTGGCTCGCGGATGGCAGTGTGGGCTGGATGCTAGGACAGGATTTGATACGAGACATCGTAGAAAGGGAAGAGAGAAGCATAAGAATATTGGGATCAGTAATTTGTGTTTAAACAGGACGATAGCAACTTGTACCACATAGTAGTTTCAGTAAGCTTGCATGAATAATTAAGAAAGAACGGCGGCAGTTGTTACAGACGTCAGCATACGTACCAGGTGTGCGGTTGGAAGGACGGGGGCATGTTAAATAATAGAGGGGTGGGTGGTGAGGCATAAGTGGATAGTCCGATGAGCTACTTCCCCAGACCGACCAACAAAGTAGCCAAATGCTTATCTACCGAACGAGGGTGGTGTGGGATTTCCCCTTTCGCGAGGTCAGGTCTGGGCTGATGGCATACATATCCATCTTAGAGGGTGGTCCGTTCCTTCGCAGCACGAGTGTGCTTTGGTTTCTGGCGTCAACCAGATCCATCAGAGGCTTTTTCTTTTTTTCTAACAGAGCAGTGATTGAGTCCACATAGGTACTTTCCATAGTTCCTGACCTTGATGTTCCTCGTTGTTTTTTTCGCAATTGCTGGGGCTGATCTGTTTTTCTCACATTCGGAAATGCTGAAGCAAACCTGTGGCAGTCATTTGGGTTTTCGCGCGGACTAAAGGAACAAAAGTGGGGATACGGAAGCGCACGGTGGATGGTGGTTTAGGCCGTAAAACACAGACCTGTACGTCATCGTCAACGCTTTGTCTTGCTTTCATTAACGAGTGCTGCTTGAAACTTACTAATGTGGACTTGTTTGTTGCATAAGCTAATCCCATCATCTGGGTGACATGGACAGATTTTCCTTTTTTATAAATGAAACTGGGATGGGTACTTATGGGAAAGGAGTCTACCTGGTTCGCGTTAGCAGGTTACTTGGGGGGTGAGATGAGTAGGTAGAAAGAGTAAAAGGAACCTCGGATGTGTTCTCTGATGAAATTACTACCAACAGCGAAACCAGTTCCGGCAATACCCAGCA
Source organism: Fasciolopsis buskii (assembly GCA_008360955.1). Taxonomy (NCBI): domain Eukaryota; kingdom Metazoa; phylum Platyhelminthes; class Trematoda; order Plagiorchiida; family Fasciolidae; genus Fasciolopsis; species Fasciolopsis buskii. The sequence continues at coordinate 142,319 of LUCM01009229.1, forward strand.
TAAAAACAGGATCTTTCATGTTGGCAGAGGAAAAACTTGTAAACGGTGAGTGTCAGCGCGTGGTTTGAAATTTTGCTGAATTCGTTTTCCTAGCTTTTACCAGTTTAACTTCTTATCGTTTGGTAGGATAGGCCTTGTGTATTGTTCAGAAAAATCCTACAAATTTTTCTGCCCATTGCTTTGGCGCCACTTTTATCTCTTCTACATAGTCCGTTTTTCTCACTCGAATTAGATTTAACACCGTGTCGCACTCAAACCATGTAAAGATTGCTACCAAGAGAACAGGCGTTCCACGATCTGTGCCTGAATTGCGAATAGGAGATTCCTCGGTAAAGCTGGTTGATGTATTTCACGAAATAAATAAGAGATTTGAATAACTGGTGAAACGATTGATCAGCGCTGTTACCCAGCTGA